>LGRX02028490.1:0-30735 GCA_001247695.2 Cymbomonas tetramitiformis
CCTACACCGACGGCTTATGCTCAATGCTGTTACTATCATAGTCCATAGAGATAGTCACAGACTCATAGTGATAGTTATGGCGCCTGCGTGGCGTGGCGCTGGCATGGCATGGTATGGGGCATTGGGCATGGCACGGCATGGCATGCTCGTGCTCTCCATCCCGTGACTCTGACTCACGTCAGATGACTCGCGTTTCACTCGCGCTAGCGCTAGCGCCAGCGAGGGCTGACTAGCCCGTGACACGGGAATGAAGCTTCTGAAGCACTGTCACTCGTGTTTGACAAGCGGCGAAGTCGGGCGTAGTCGCGCTTGCCCACTGTTAACGTTGCCCGAGTAGCCCCGAGTGACCTGACCGCAAACGCGTGTCAAAACTGGTGATGAGTGAAGTTCTCAGGACGAGGAGGCTATCTTGACTGAAAGTCTCATCTCTCCTGTTGGAGACTATTGGCTTTTCGTCGTTTGTGGTGCGCAGGAAATATGGGGTATGATCCTAAAGAAAAAGTCCAGTGTCCCAAGTGTCCACGAAAGATTCGGCGAGATGGACTCTCCACTCACTTGAAGATCCATCAAAAGAAGGAGAGGCAGGCCGGTAGCGTAGAGAAATTATTTCGACGGCATGCGGACGCACAAGACGAAGATGTCAGCAGACCCACTTCCCCGCAATCTAGTATGCCGCAATCTTCAAACATCAGCGGTGGAATCAGCGGCGGGATCGGCATGGGAACGCCGGTGCGTTCTCTTTCAGCCTATCTGTTTGGCATCTCTCGTGTCTGGTCTATCCCACAAGATGGCCGACTTCTCCATACGTTGGGCGAATATCACCTTTGAAAACTAATTTTGTAAAGAAACAGTCACGGAACCATCGCTGATCTGCTCTTTTTCGTGATCTGCCGTTATCTGCACTGCACGACACCGAATTTTGAGACCTGTCGTATGTTAGCCGACCAGCTCCATCAAGAAATCATATCGTGCCACGATAATCACCGCAGTACGATAACGAGCCTTAATTGAACTCGTTTGATCGTCACTGGGAGTGAACACTGCAATCCTGCTGTCTCGGATCCGCTCCCAGTCCTCGCAGTGCCGTGGGCCAACTCATGAACTGGTCTGCGCGCGGGAAGTGCAACTTGTCCTTAACGCGCAGGGTTGATCTGTCCTGAGTCAGGTCTCCTGCACGCTCCTAGAGTTGTGTGTACTGAAGTTCTGTACTGGCTCTTGTTGTTCAGACTGCATAATCCGCTGTTTCTGTTTCCGAGACGCCATGTTTGTGCTCTTCCCTGAGTTCCTTTCCGTCATCTCCCGGCTGTGTCACTTCTCAGTACCCAAGCAAAGGTTTATTCACAACAAACGAAACCTGTGTTGCTTCTCAATACCCAAGCACAGGTTCATTTACAACAAGCGAAATCTGTGTTGCTTCTCAGTCCATGCACAGGTTTATTTACAACAAGCGAAACCTGTGTCGCTTCTCAGTCCATGCACAAGTTTATTCACAACAAGCGAAACATGTGTTGCTTCTCAGTCCATGCACAGGTTTATTTACAACAAGTGAAACCTTTGTCGCTTCTAGCTCATAGGGTGCCCCACATCACGGGGCTGTCCGTAGGGCTGATGCACCGAGCATTGTGAGCGCGAAGCATGTGTCATATAGCTCACAGGGTGCCCCGCATCACGGGGCTGTCCGTAGGGCTGATGCACCGAGCATTGTGAGCCCGAAGCATGTGTCATGAAGCTCACAGGGTGCCCCGCATCACGGGGCTGTCCGTAGGGCTGATGCACCGAGCATTGTGAGCGCGAAGCATGTGTCATATAGCTCACAGGGTGCCCCGCATCACGGGGCTGTCCGTAGGGCTGATGCACCGAGCATTGTGAGCCCGAAGCATGTGTCATGTAGATTACAGGGTGCCCCACATCACGGGGCTGTCCGTAGGGCTGATGCACCGAGCATTGTGAGCGCGAAGCATGTGTCATATAGCTCACAGGGTGCCCCGCATCACGGGGCTGTCCGTAGGGCTGATGCACCGAGCATTGTGAGCGCGAAGCATGTGTCATATAGCTCACAGGGTGCCCCACATCACGGGGCTGTCCGTAGGGCTGATGCACCGAGCATTGTGAGCCCGAAGCATGTGTCATATAGCTCACAGGGTGCCCCGCATCACGGGGCTGTCCGTAGGGCTGATGCACCGAGCATTGTGAGCCCGAAGCATGTGTCATATAGCTCACAGGGTGCCCCGCATCACGGGGCTGTCCGTAGGGCTGATGCACCGAGCATTGTGAGCCCGAAGCATGTGTCATATAGCTCACAGGGTGCCCCGCATCACGGGGCTGTCCGTAGGGCTGATGCACCGAGCATTGTGAGCCCGAAGCATGTGTCATGTAGCTCACAGGGTGCCCCACATCACGGGGCTGTCCGTAGGGCTGATGCACCGAGCATTGTGAGCCCGAAGCATGTGTCATATAGCTCACAGGGTGCCCCGCATCACGGGGCTGTCCGTAGGGCTGATGCACCGAGCATTGTGAGCCCGAAGCATGTGTCATGTAGCTCACAGGGTGCCCCACATCACGGGGCTGTCCGTAGGGCTGATGCACCGAGCATTGTGAGCCCGAAGCATGTGTCATATAGCTCACAGGGTGCCCCGCATCACGGGGCTGTCCGTAGGGCTGATGCACCGAGCATTGTGAGCCCGAAGCATGTGTCATATAGCTCACAGGGTGCCCCGCATCACGGGGCTGTCCGTAGGGCTGATGCACCGAGCATTGTGAGCCCGAAGCATGTGTCATATAGCTCACAGGGTGCCCCGCATCACGGGGCTGTCCGTAGGGCTGATGCACCGAGCATTGTGAGCCCGGAGCATGTGTCATATAGCTCACAGGGTGCCCCACATCACGGGGCTGTCCGTAGGGCTGATGCACCGAGCATTGTGAGCCCGAAGCATGTGTCATATAGCTCACAGGGTGCCCCGCATCACGGGGCTGTCCGTAGGGTTGATGCACCGACATGCATTGCCTCAGACATGCATTGGCTGTAGGGATGAATGACATACGGTGGCATTGTTGTTTGTTGGGTTGTGCAGGCCTACAGCCAAAGGGAACCACCGCAAAATGCTCCTCACTACATGGGAAGCGTGTAGAGGGGGACCATCCTTATTAAATACAACTGTATTCCTTAAGTACCTTCTGTATTTTGCCAGGATTTCCCAGTATTTCGGAACGCTTCCCATGTAGTGAGAACACGTACGGTTATCTATGGCAAATCTTCATAAGCCGACACAATAATCCTTGTTATTACCGCCGTACCTGCATCCCACGCCCGTCTTGCATCGCTCGCTTCCCCAAGCTCGCTAACATATATCATTGTGTGATCGTGTGTTGTCATAAACTGAGAATCAATGTTATAGTAAATGTAAGTTTCACTTTGTGACAACAATTGTTGTATGTGTTCCAAAGTGAGAATATATTACTTTAGTATTAATCCCCGGTTTGGATCACGGGAAATGTTGCCAATATCATATATTATATCATATATTACTGTTTTGGATACATTCCCCGTGATTTATAAGTCTATACGGGAAATGTTGCTCATATCATATATTATATCATATATTATATCATATATTACTGTTTTGGATACATTCCCCGTGATCGGAGATTGTGTCATTTATAAGTCTATACGGGATTTGTTGCCAATATCATATATTATATAACATATTACCGTTTTGGATACATTCCTCGTGATTTATAAGTCTATACGGCAATTGTTGCCAATATTGAATTATATTACATATATTATAGCAACAATCTTAGATTGTTGCCGTTGTTTGGGATACATTTACCGTTTTTCTCTTCCGATATCTTATATTTTTATTATACTTTCATTTTTATAACATTATCAGCTGTTGTATCACGATATAGCACACCCGGAGGTAAAGACGGTGCATCGGTTTCTGTAGGGAATACTTGTAGACCACCGACATTATCATCTACTCTAATAAGACTTTTGTTTTGAGTTGTTGTAAAAGTATCTTGCAGCAAAATTAGATAACTTAAACCTGGCAAACCGTTCGCATCTGTATTGAAAAAATATTTTGCACCAATGCCACCGTTCAAGGAGGCTGAATATACAATAATATTATTAGTTGTTTTATTATTATTATTACTTGTTACTTCTTGTAATGTCGGTGTCGTTTGAGCTGTATTTAAATCAATCGCTTTGATAACATTGTTGTCCCATACCAATATTTCTTGATTTGGAACAGATGGTATTGTTGTCGGTTTGGTCATTACTTCCAATGCCGTTTCAGCTTGAATAGTAGTTGCTGCTATGTTACGAGCTCCATTAATATCACCCGACATGTTAATTCTGAAAAACCTATTTGTAGCTGCATCAGGTTTCCTTTGAAAATTTATAAAATATATAGTTTCAGCATCTGGTATGTTTACACCAGCGGTATTTAAACTAATAAAAGCATTACCTGATGTTTTATTTCCAAATAAATCAATATTTGTGGTATTATTTGGTGCGGTGTTGTTTATCTCACCATTTACCCGTAAATTATTTTGAACTATTACATTTCCATTTGTTCTTTCAATGTCATTTGTCGTACCTGCAACATCGGTCCATTTTGAACTGCCACCCGATGGTGAATTGCCATTAATCGTATCACATGTTAAATTCTTACAAACTAAACTTTGTCCAAAACTTGACATATATCATATGTACTTATTTAAATTTCACGCGGTATCGCTTATATTGTTTTATATGATTAATGCCCAATAATCCATGTGCATTATCATAGACATTTACTATTCCCCAAGCAAGTTCTTCAGTTGTATCTAAGATTAATGGGACATCCTGAAATCTTGTAGTATTTACTTGACCGCCGACTCCAATAACCAAACCTGGTTCGTTGTTAAAATCGGACGTGCCATCTGGATGAATTATTCCTATATGTCTTGCATCGGCGGTAGACATTTGTGTAATCATGGCACCCGTATCATATACCAAAGAAACATGCTCATCGACATTTGCCAAGGATACTGACACCCATTTATCTCGGCGTTCTGTTTTTGCTTTTGTTTTTGGTAAGTTCTGTTTACTATATCTTCTTACGTTTCCTTGGGCGTTAGCAATATTTCTTACCTTACATCGAGTGTTTGCGAGTCTTCCATTTATAATTCCTTTAATTCTCATACCGACCCCATCTTGAACGACGGTTTCACAACTTGGTAAATTAGGATCATTTCGCTTTACAGGCATTTATAATATATTTACAATTTAAATGACGGTTGTAAATAACATATAACTGCATTTGGCGATGCATGAGTTACGGTTTCCATACAACACCCGATTACACCATTAGTCGCCGCAACTGCTGCTGAATTTACAACACCGTTTGCTTGAAGTCCTAAAAGCTGACCCTTGGTGTACGATCCATCAATACAGTTAACAGAACAGAAACCGCTAATTAGTACAAAACAAGAATTGCCTGCAAGACTATCTTGGACACATACACCAATGACGGCCACATTGGTATTAGTAGTGGTGTTGATAGCGGCATATGGCTTGACACCATTAATGTTAGTGCTTACATCGTCAAAAGAAAGAACAGTTCCTGATGTTATTGTAGAAGCTGTTGTGTTTACCATCGTATATACTTGGCCTGTGAATGTGTTTGGTGATGTAGTCTTCCTATAAGCACTTGTGAGTTGGGTTAACGGAATACCATCAGTCGTTATCGAAGATGTGTCTGGTGTTGTGTAAGCCCAATCAATGCTGTTCGTGATTCTTATGGCCGTCGTATCCAAATCTGAAGTGAGGTTGATTGAACCACCGGTATTTCCGACAGCAAGGACCTGTGATAAACTTGGAACACCGCCGCCACTAGAAACAGGACCATATCGGACCTCATTGGATGCTGTGTCATAATGCAACATTTGTGACTCGCTTGCTGGGTCGGGAGACAATCTTATAGGTCTTATATAACAACTATTAGCAACACCGGCATTCAGTTGAACCCCGCTCGCGTTTAAAACGATTGTGTTATCGGTGTTTACGGCACTCTGAGCAGAATTTTGTCCTGCGAGAGCACCAATGTTCACGCTCGACTCGCCGCACGAACTCTCGCCGCTGTATTTTCCAATACAGATAGCATTATCTTTGCAGTTATTTTGAGCACTATCATCGCCAATCGCTACAACAAATGAACCGCAATTATTGTTGGCTGCCCCAGATCCAATTGCAATCGTATCATTACTTGTTGTATTGTTAATAGATAATGCATTCCTACCTATAGCGATAGAACGGTCTCCAATGTGGTCGGCGTTTGTATACCCTTGAGTCTGTTCTCCGATTGATACTTTACCTAAACCGCCAGAACCTGATTCAATTCTAAGATTATTTCCACTCAGTTTTTCTTGATTGACAATCATGGTACCTGTACCTGTATATGAAACATCGGCAATTGTCGTCGTGCTTCCTTGATCAGTGACCGATTGTAGATTCTGATTTGCCCCGGACGGAAGGTTTTGGAGCAAAGAACCGTCTCCACGATATTTACCTGTAGTCAATGTTAGATCACCGGTATTGAGTACAAGTGGACCGTCGTTTATCAATACCCCACTGCCGAGAGGCTCTATATTGATTGTTGTCTGCAAGCAGGTTACCTCGTTGATGCCGGCTTCACCTATCTTAACTCGTGTTTGTTCCACAGGATCCAAGCTTTTAATCTCGAAAGAAGCATCGAGGTCATCGAGGCCTGCAGAGAATCGTGATTTCGATATTGGATTGTTCAACACGAAATCGTTGAATTTGATTGATGTGTGTACTTTTAGCGACCCATCTGTCAACAAGGACATTTGTTCTCGTTCATTCAATGGGTCTTGGGTATCTATGAATTTGATATCGTTTTGATAGCGTATGTCCGAGCCGATATGCATGGTCTCAAGCGGCGATTCAAGGCTGCCTATAGTTTGACACACCACCGTATCGCAAGTGAGTGTATCGGTTGTCCCTGGGGCTGCTACATAGTCTTTGCCGTTTATTTTTTCAACTATTAGATTTGAACCGAAAGCTGACATTATATACTATACTTTTTATATTTTATGCCGTATTCCGATAAGATGTTGAAATCACATACCAATTTCCTGCCTGTGTACTTGTTCTTTCGCCTGATGCAATTAGAGTGACGCTTGTAATAGTATTTCCATTGGTTGCATCATTTTCCAAAACGATATCGCCGTTAGCTGTGTCTGAATATCCATTTATTCTGTCACCCGCAAACTTCTGAACAGTCACCGCTCCACCGGAATTAGCCGTTCCATTATATATCGTAAACATTTTACCCTTGATAGCAGGTACACATTCCGGCAATCGCACATTTGTGGCATTAGCACCTAAGATAATCTGATTTTGTGCATCATCTTTAGTTAGCTGTATTAATGTTCCATCCCTGAGTACTGTTCGGAATGTGGTATTTGCGTATGTTAATGTGCTAGTATTCAATTCATTTCCAAATGAAGACATTATGTATACAATAGGTTATGAAAAAAACAAAGGAACGGGTTGTAACAATCTACTGTTCAGTGGATGTTCGATAGGAAAATGAAATAATTCCATTTCTTTGGAAACCTTTTGATTATGTCCTAAGGTATAACTCTTGTATCCTGCTAAGGGATTCACGTTGCTGATCCTAAATGGTGGATATGTAATATCGTTGATCGTTTTACACGGAAGCTGTTGCATCATTACAGGTCTGTAGCCTGACATTTGAAACATCGTCGCGGTATGAATCTGTTTGTCCACGTTGGGTCCTACATCTTTCATCATGTTGTAACTGCTTAATCCTGGCTGTTGAGCCATGTTTGTATACTATTAACCGCTTTTTAAAATACAGTTTCGATCACACGGTTTTGACCGATACGAAGAACTGCGGTCGTTTCGCAAATAATCATGGTTTCGTTTGTTGTAAGTACCGTTTGTAGCGGGTCTACTGGTGATGCAATAGAAGTTTGATAGTACATTGAACTTGATAATCCTCTGCTATCTAAACCAGTTAAATTTCTTACACCCATTTCTGAGGGAAGATTCAAACGTACCATAGGAATGAACTGATTATTGAGCCAATCTTCATAACTGTTAATCTTACAACCCGATAGCGTACCGTAGTTGTCCGCTTTAGAGATAGTCAGCAGATTGAATGCTGCAAGAGGGTCGACTCGATAGTTAGGCACAAACAAGTTGTTGATATTGAACTGTAGAGCACCCAATCCACCTGCTGAAAACTGAAAGTATGAGGGTAGGTAGGCTGTTCCACATGTATTTACCAATTTGATAAGTCCTTTGTTTTTTTCTCTATAATCACTAGGCCTTTGCACAGCATATATGTTATTAATGCATTGTGAACTCAAAGAGAACCTTGTCGATTTGGCCATAGCACCAGCTCCTTCGAAAAATGTAAAATAATTGAGGTAAGGAATTTCCAAGAATCCATCACGCAGTTTGCTCTCAACGGCAGCATCATATACTCCAGAACTAAACGTGATCGTCTCAACGGTAAAGTAAAGTTTGTCCAATTTAAAATTACCTTCCGATACTAATTTTTCTTGAGCTTTCGTGTCTAATGGTTCTCCCGGTCCGTCACTTTTCATGTAGGCCCCAAGGACCTCGGGGCCTGCAAGGTACAATCTGATTTGGATTGGAGGAAGTAGACTCGTATCAATGTAGGATGGTTCAGCTTCCCCTAAAAAGGATAGCCATTGATTCAAAATGTATGGACGCGGGGTACTGTAGAAGTTTTCAGTTGTATTTATTTCTTGGTTTTTCAAAACCCTTTGATAAGTCATTTCTTTGCTAAGAGTGGTTTTGATAGTATCAAGTACGCAACTGACCGTGTTGTAACTTTGAAAACCAGTCGTCAACTGCTGGCCTCCTGCGAAAATTTCCATTCTTTGAATAAGTTTCTCGATGCCATTGGGGAGCGTCGTGATAAGTTCATCAGCAACCCCAGCATCGTTTGTAAAAGCTAAAGGCGTTGTACAGGAACCTAAACAATGCATTGAGAGGCTCTTCATGTTTACAATTGAATTCACAGGTAGATTCAAAGTTATGGTTGAATATCGTGACGCTTCCGTCAAGTTTGTTGTTTCCAATCTGAAGTAATTAGTTGAATATGAATTCATTTTCGATAAGCCGTAGGCCAGAGACATCGGGAGGCTCATTTTTGTATATATATTATAAATATATATTATAAAATATCTGAGAGACCAGCAGGTGCCAATTCTTCGACCTTAATACTTAAAGAATAATTGATAGAACCGTCTGACGCTTGAGTCGGAGATGCCAATGTGATTAATCTTGCTTTGGAATCTGTAAGTGTGATTCTAAATGAAGTAAATTGAGACCCAGACACTTCAATAACAAAGTTGTCGTTTGGGTCTATATATCGTATGAAGTCTGTCGTTGTGTCACTAGGCAATAGTATTTTCGCCCAGATATCAGAACTTATCATTTCGTTGGTGTTTGTAAAAGTAGAAAGATTGGTTGATTCAATATTGTGTGTTGGTAACGATGTTATCCTAAGGTACAATGCATCGTTGGTTTGAATGTTACATGGATATATTGACGTGCATGTTGTGTTAGCTACTAAATATTTAATTTCAAACAAGTCTATAAGTTGAGATATCTCAGCCAAACCGGCTGTAGTTCTGTTGACTCTTCCACCCAAAACCTGATCTGAGTCGTTGTATTTTCCAGCAGTGGAAACTGAATTTAAGGCATTTTGTAGGTTGCTTCCAGGTAAAGCTTGAAAATCACCGCTGACGCTAAACGATACAAGTTTGATATTGGGCTGGGCTGGTGCTAATACTATACGAAATTTGTTCTGGTAATCAATAACCTCATTCTGATCTTTATTGTAAGTGATAGTAACTGTTTGTAAGGTCGTGCCACCGATGGCAGTTTTTATTGCGGTCGCCAATTCAGATGTGAATTGATCCAACTCCGTATAATTTGCATAAGGTATTTGTACTTCCGTCAAAGTATTATTTACCGTATCACCCACATAGAAGATGCCATTGGTCTCGTTGATACTATACCATGTCTTTGCACAAGAGAAAGTATTCAACGTTAATCTCAGTTTGGTTTGTGCTCGATAATTTATCAGCTGGGTGGGTATGTTCATTTGTAGAACTCGTGCATCTCCATTGCTATTGTCTTCGGACGACAAGAAGAGTGTTCTTGTACTAATTACGCTCATCTATATTAATATAACAATTATCTTTTATAGAGTCCGATGTGTCCCTTTCTAACGCTATCGGGTCTTCAATATTTCCATTGTGAAGATCATCGTAGAATTCTGGACGTTTGATATAATCATCTACAAGCAATTCTACATGAGCATTTTTAATATCGGGATATTGAAGTTTGGCTAAGCGTATCATTTCTTTGCGATCCATTTATAATAACACACATATAAAAAACGGTAAATGTTTCCAATTATGGAATATATATAACATATTACTGATTTGGCAACATTTAACGTCTTTCCGATTGTCGTTCAAAACTCGTCATTCTATCGGAATCTCTACCACTAATGGCATCGGCTAGGAATCTAGCTTCCGGCGGAGCCGTGTCGTAAGTCAATTTATAATCTGGGTCTATATTGACTCCAAAAATGCCATAGGGATTCAAATCTTCACTTATAGCGTTTGAAAATGTTGATGGTTCTGTGTTTCGTCTTGCCATACGAAGACCATGGTCAGCTGCAAAAGCACCTTGCACGACATCTAAACCAGTGCTCAATACATTCCCTATAGATTTCATAAGATTTAGTTTATTCACTTTATTGTTAGTTGGATATTGAAAGAACTGCGACAAGCTATGTTGATCAGGCACATACGATGATAACGTTGATTGTCTTTTCTCAGGAAAGTAATGAAATATATTTCTTTGTGAGTTTGCAGGTTTGTAAAGAGCACCGGCCGTTGTAGAATCTGTGACGGTTCTATGAATGTCATGGCGTCCACCACCAACTTGATGTGATAACGGCGATAAGAAAGGATTAAATGTAGTACTCTTTAATTTAAACTTATCGGCCACATGCACGGCCTTGGCACCTCCTAGAGAATATCCCATTGGTTCAATGTTGTGATTTGGATATTTCTGTCTTACTTTATCAAACACATCTTCAGCACGCAAGAATGACGGTCTATTTGATTCTTGGCCACGCAGTACTGACTTGATGTCAGTGACATCCTCATTTCTATACATAGGATTGCTGGATGCCCCATGGTAAGCAACATGCACTCTGTTGGCATCAGGATTGACAAGAACGGCAGCATCATAATTTGATAGCTCCCGATCTAATGCAAAGTTATTGTTTGGAATCTCGTTGTTGACAAATCGTTGTGCATTGGATATAGTTTGGTCCTCAAACGAATTTGGATAGTACAAATCAGGTTGATATTCTCGTGACCCTAAATATCCAGATGTTTGAACATGTAAAGCTTTTTCTCGTAGTTCTGGTGTGAACTGTTGTTCAATTTCAGAAGGTTGTAAGTTGAAGCTTTCACGAAATAGTGCAGTCATCGTGGGTAATGATGATGATTGTACAAAGTAACCTTTGGATGTCTCGGAAAGTATGGGTTTATCTTCATTTTTGCTTGTGAAAAAGTTACCAATTGTTTTGAAAGATGCATCCATTGGTCTACAATAAACGTTCGATTGATAGCTTTGATTACAAGGAACTTGCATTACTATTAAGGAGTTTTTGATTTTGGTGCTGGTGGTACATATGGTGCTAAATCGTCTCCGGCGATAAAACTTCTAACTTTTTGGAAAGGACTCATTGGACCCGCCGCCATACTCCTTGTTGTTACTCTCGTAGATGCAAACGTTCCAAACCTGCTTGGAGAAGCCATAATATCGCCTTGTAATAATGCTTTTGCTTCCTTTCGCAGATTTGCACCCGGTCCAGAATCGAGTGACGATCCAGCTTCCGGAGTGTTTGGTGGTATTTCTTTGTTGATTTCCTGAATTTCTTGATCAATCGGTGTGTCTCTTAATTGTCGACTACTCTCAATACGTTCTAAAGCCTGTTGATTTATGTCTTCTTGTGTGCTTGTCATCATAGGAGTAGGCCTGGTTGTATCAATACCACTGCTATAATCCTGAATGTCTCTTACTAATGGTTCCGTGTTTATGATTGAATTTCTCAAACTATTGTAGAATACCGCACTGTTTTGACTCGGCATCGTTATCACGTAGTTGTTTTTAGCGAGTTTACCATATCCTCGGAACAGATTGTCGGAACTTGAGCCGTTGGCAATGTTCATCATTTTCATACAATTGCGTCTTCCGACCTCATCGGTCAATATCGTTCTCATTATATATTAAAGGTTTCTTTTTTTCAACAATTTAATTTCAGGATCAGGTATATCAACGAACTCATTCTCTTCCGATTTGTCATAGAATATCAACTGATACTTACGTTTACTTTTCCTTGATCGATTGAGCTTAAGATATCCTTTCAAAGTCTTTTGATAGTTTGGCGATTTCTTATCGCTAATGAACACATTAACTTCATAGTTGTCATAGTTTCTAGATGTCTTGGAAGCAGTATTACCTTCTATACCCTCTTTCTTCAACGCACGCTGAACCTTTGTCGATTGCTTGCTTTCACTATCAGTCTTGGTCCCACGAGTTTCTTTGGATGGTTTGGAAACAGGTCCTTGAACCTCTTTCAATTCTCGCGGCTTATACTGTCGGCTTAAGGTATCACCGTCACCGTCCTCTATCACGAACGACAAACCCTTTCTACTTCGAACTTTATACACCTGTGTAGACCATGTTTGACTCTCTTTATCAAATGTCTTCTTAGTCACACGCAATCGAACTCGATCACCGGGCTTGATATCTAATTTTTGTAATAGTTTGGCAGTTTGATTGCGTTTCAACAAGACACTTCTAATAACACGATTCTTATTCATGTCATCGGGTGGAGTGTCGTTGATATTACCTTGGTTTGTTGTTCCATTGTAGTTATCCACGATATCATCTATATAGTTCACCCAATTGCTCTTGCCAGTGGATGCAAAAACCTTTTGCAATTTGCTTTTTAATGTCCTATTGAATCTTTCAATCTTTCCTTGACGAGAGTGGTCCTCAGCTTGAGACGTGTAATGTTTGATACCCTTTTGTTTCAATAGTTCTTGAACTGGTTTGTTTGTAAATTCAGATCCTAAATCGGTTGTAAGGGTTTTCATTTTGGTTTCGGTTATCAATCGTTTCATAGCGGGAACTATGCCTTCAACGTCCTCCGATCTTTTATTGTTTTTATCCCTCACCGTTTTACTTTTTAATGGAATGGCATAAGCTTTGTTTGTGTTAATGTTAATCGCAGTCAGAATCACGGCGTTCCCTTTGTTCACCGACTTTTCTTTTGGCAGAAACGCGAGATCGGCTTGGATGCTGTTTTTCCCAACAGGTGCGTAGATTGGAAAATAATCCTTACGAGATACCCTTTTAGGTTGTGCCAAAACTTGTGATGTTTCAGTCTTTGATATGGCAGCCTTGACCTGAGACTCGGTGACATTGTAGCCTTGAGCCTTGAGCTTTTTGGTGAATGCATTGGCACCGCTCATTCCAATCTTCGGGTCCAGGTATAATTCTTGAAGTCTACTCTCAGATATCGGTTTACTTGTCATACTATATAATAGTCTTACATATAGTATACACGGGGAATGTTTCCAAAACAGTAATATGTTATATAATATATGATATTGGCAACAAATCCCGTATAGACTTATAAATCACGCAATGGTAAAATCTCCCATGTTTTCCAATCAATGTTTCCTTTGTCGTAACTGAAATTGAATGTTTTCGATTCCGATCTTGTTTCCAATCCTAATGGCAACAATCTTTGATTGTTGCTTTTTGGTGCATGTCTGATAACAAGGTTATTCATTTTAACTGGATTGTTCCTTTGATTCAAAATCATATCCTTCATTACATCATGATTGATATGTTGTAAATTATCAACACTCAAAGAGAAACCTTTTATCTTGGTCATACAATATTCATCGGCGAACTTCAGGCTGTATGACTTTGGTCCAGTGCTCAGGAATTCAATACACTTACCATGTTCTTTTTCCAATCCTTGAAGCTCACACTTAAGATAACCTAACCATGGTTGTCGATAACCAGTACCTTGATATATATGATGATTCTCTTTTGTTTCTATATATATAATAGAATCAGTATCAAAGTATAATACGTTTGAGAACCCGGTGGCTTCTATCAGCTCGTACAATTTCAATCGTCCATAGCTGGTTATGAACGATGCCAACACCTCGTTTGTTGAAAACCGTGTGTCGGCATAAACATCAGAATTCTCGGTAAAATTCATCAATACCATCTCATTCTCTTCAGATCCAATAAACTCATATTTACAATCGTACCTCTTATTACTGATTGTATTGTAGAACTCACCTGGGTTCTGAATGACTTTACTTTTGGCTTTGTTAGAGCGTTCACCGAGTTTACCATATAATATATTTTGCATGTCTTTGGCAACTTGCCTCATACCTGGGTTGTATTTCAAATTACGTTTGTCTAACTTGATACCTTCATGAAATTCAAAGTCTTTTATGAATGTATCGATGTCACCCTCAGGTGGTCCCGACGATTCAGTCTTAAGTTTCAAAAACTTATCAATGTATGCACCGAACAAATCAGTTGTAGTCTCCTTCCAATGTTTAATTTCATAGATGTCAAGAATCTCATATCCCTTTTCAATAGCCTTCCCCAATTCCACCGTGGTCCATGTTCCGACCATTTCATACAACAGAAAGATCAATTTATTAGTCACGTGTGGGAGCACACCAAACTTCAAATGTTTATTTGGTAATATTTTGCATTTCACTATACCAAAGTATCCATGAATATCAAGGGATTTAACATCTCTAATGATTTCTGGATGACCCTTCGGAAACCGTTTGGTCTTCATTACCGAAGGATACATAGAGTTGAAGTCTTGATATCTGATATATTCATCGTCTTTGCATTTATAAAACAACTTGCCTAAATCAACTCTGGCTCCATGATAGGAGTCTCTATCATGAATGGGAGAAGCCAACTTTTGTCTATCTAAGAATGCATTTCCAACTTCAGAATTTTTCAATTCAGCAACTTGTGAGTCCCATTCAGATTCCCATATATATACAAGATTGTAGCCAGCTGCCTTGATGTCCTCTAATCGTTTCATGGTTTGTCGATTAACTTCGCCAAATGTCATGCCCGATCGCCGACCCTGTTGATACTGAATATCATCTTTGTGATACTTCTTCAAATCGGCGTGAAACCAACTACCAAGAAATTCATATACGGTGTTTGTTGTTTTATCAAATCCATCAGCATATATGTGTAACCCCGTATCTTTGAGTTTATAGTTCCGTTTACCATCCAAATCTATGACAAGCTTCGCCGACGTTGTGTGTATTATATAATCCAACCATTGATTCTCTTTGATAGAGGCATTCTGAGATTTGGTCAGTGATTGTAATATACCTACCGAGTCTTTTGGCATACATTCATGTCGCCATATGTTCACCACCAATTGAGCCAAAGTTAGATAGCTGAATGGATCGAACTTATTATCGGTGATTTTAAGAAAACAATCTCTGAAATCGAACACTGCACGGCGTAGGATGGTCACATCGTCATGGCAATATCGTGCAATCTCTTTTGGATTTTCAAATATAAAACACTTACTCTTTTTCTCATGCCACCATTTGTATAATTTTTGATAAGCTTCAGGTTGTAAGATTTCTGGATTGTAATATTTGATATCGGGATAAAGACCCATGTAGTGTTCGTTCTCTTTTGTATTGAAAAGATGTGGATAATATCCCTTCGTGATTTCATGTTCAAAGCCGAACATTTCCGGAAGGGAATGCAATGGTCTTGTCATAAACATATATGAATCAATAAATCTTACATTTCCAATTCTCATACATAGAATGTCTGCACCTGTATATAATATATCTTGTGGAGGCTTTCTTTGGACATTGATGATGTGTTCTACTATTAATCGGAAATCGAAGCGACTCCCGCAGTGGGCGACGAAGGTATGATTATCATGTTTTTTGAGATATACCCATTCCAGAAAGTCATCTATTGTTTTGTGAATTACAAATGAACCATCGTGATATTGACTTTCGCAATGATTAACAGTCAATCTGCCGTTGTCATTCATTGTTTCAAAATCAAAACAGACAATGGTTTTATAGTTCAATATAGCTTTTGGATCAACTTTGGTCATGTAACACTTGTGCTCATGCAGATTACAAACGATCTTACAATTAGGACATGACTTGTATCCACAAATATGTTTCTCATTAGGATTAAATATAACATTGCACATCTTACATTTGTGAACCTTATCACATGTTATCAGTTCGGTATGAAGATTGTAGCAGTCCTGATTCATGAATTTACGATTGCAAATTTCACAATGATGCCATTGTTTGTTTCCAGGTGTTAATCGTGTTTCTTTGTTTGCAAAGATACACTTTTGAGACTTGCATTGAGAACATGATGGTCGATAAGTCTTGCCTCGAAAACAATCGATACGTGTAATCGGTTCATAGTGATTGTCATGTAAGAGTATGTGATAACTATCATTATAACTTGAATAGTCATTGTGTTCGTTGAAGTACGGTGGGTAAAACATGATCGGGTCTCCATCAAAACGGTCCGTGATACCCCACACAAATATGTTAATTTCATAATGTTTTTCTAAAATAGAAAAGTCTTCTATATTGATTCCATTTTCATCCTTTTTCGGAAACAATTTCAAACGCAGTTGATTAGATATCGTTGTAATATTCCCTTTATGATTGCTAGCATCTCTTTTGAGTTGTTTCCATTTATTTTCATATTGATTCTTTTTAATGAGATTGTCACTCAACATCTTATCTAATTTTCGTTTGCGGTGCAAAAGTTCTATCGATTTGATACCACAATTGTTGCGAGATTCTATCTTAATCACACATTGCTTCAATCGTAAATCTACACCATTCCTGGGTGCTGCCATGCAACGAGAGCCTTTACCTTCTGGTGGTTTAGAAGAGTAATATTCAACTTCGATATCTTTGGCAACCTCGACAGACTTTTTCGAACTGTCTCCGCCTTTTGGACTTTGTAACATCTCTTCAAATTTCATCATAACATCTTGGCGATCTGAACCTTTGACCCATTTTGATGTTGTTCCATCTTCGAAGATAGCTCTTATTGAAACCTGTTCAACTCCTTTTGTCTTCTCCGGTAACCAATAGTTCAGACTGCTACCATCAGGTGCTGCCCTTTGTAAAAACGTTGTGAATGGTACCTTAAGTTTTTCAACATCGGTACTGAATTTCTTGATATGTCTTTTAGAATCTCCGACGGTATACTTATTGATTTCATCAAGTCTATTTTGTTCTTTAGCAGGCTTTTTACCTATCTTGGTCCATTGTCGTCTTGTAACTTTCTCAACCTTCTCTTTTGATTTTCGATACTTCTTCTTGTAATCACGTATGGCTTTCGTTTGATCGTCACCGGTGAGATTTCTACCTTGTAAGTCTTCCCAATGGTCAGCGGTAAGCTTATGCCGAGCCATAGGATTTTGTTTCCGTTTGGATTTGGGGGGCATCTCCTATACTATATAAATTATATTTTTGTGACATCACCGCGTTTCTTTCGTTTTCTAATCTGCTTCTTCATCTTTTCCCGTTTTTCAATATTAGCTATAGAGTTGCGGAAAGTATTTACACCGGTAAACTCTGGGGTAGGTCGTTGAAATACTGAGTCACCGCTGATTGTACCAGTGCTTGTTTGGTCTAAAGGTGCTACCATGACAGGAGCTATCCTACGAGGTGCTTTAGGTGGGAGAGCGGGGTCTTTGACGGGCTGTTGATACACCGGTTGTCCTGATGGGGTACCATGATCTAAGGCGGTTCTATTTTTGTTAGCAGTTGTCTTCTTGACAACCGGACGACCTCGTAAGCTTTTAAGCTTTTCACCTTGTGTCATCTTACCCGGTCTCTTTTTAATCCCATGTTCTTGTCTATATTCTTGAGCACATTGCCTTAGTTTTGTAATCCAAGCCTCCTTGGTCATGTATATACTATACTAATATAAAATAGCGTTAAATGTATCCCGATCACTAATATATATAATATAATTCAATTCTGGAAACATTTAACGTTTTTTTGATTGTAGTGGGTCAGATCAAGAAATTTATTTTCTTAGGGTATCTTATAATTACTTAATGCCAGTTAAAGGAGAGAAGATTACCGATAGTGCAACATTGGAACGCCTTGCTTTAATGAGGCAGAAAGCATTAGAGACACGCCGTGCCAAAGCCAAACAGAAACAAGATATCAAAATGGCCGCTCAACTTAAGGAATCTCAAAAAGTTACCGAAGCCCAAGAGACCATTAAGAAAGCTACGACAAAATCTCCTCAGCCAGAACCTCAGTTAGATTCCGAACCCGAACCCCCCGAACCCGAAGTGGAACGTATCGTTGTCAAGAAACCAAAAGCTGTCAAAAAGAGACCCAAAAAGCAGGTAGTCATCGTTGAATCTGATAGCTCTCAATCGGAAGAAGAACCTGAAGTAATCGTTAGGAAGTCTACTAGACGAAAGCAAAGCCGAGTTGCATCTATATCCCCACCACCTCGTAAGAAAGACGCGGAAATGGACCCGAGTTATGATAAGGCTTACTCATCTCTATTTTTAAGTCTATAGTATATGCAGTTTCAAAGACTCAAAGATAAGAATTACAATATTAAGATTCCTAAGAGGAGTGCTTTTCCGATCGAGACTCCGGACGACTTTATTCAGCTACCGATGGTAACACTTGCAAATTCCAAACGCGGTGGTGCTAAAACAACAAGCCTTACTCATCTACTACGTCTTATGCAATACAATAATGCATTGGAGAGAATTATATTGGTGTCGCCGACATATGAGAATAACAAACACTATTTCGAAGACCTTCCTTTAGACGAGAACGACGTTCTTGAACCTGAAATAGACGTGATACCTCAGATTGAAAACATTTTAGATGAAGAAGCCCTTGAATATGAATCATATGTTGAAAAAACAAAACGTTATAAAAGACTCATGGACATGTTACACAAGAGTGAAATGAGTGTGTACGAAATACCCGCTGATTTACTTTTGGAGTTTGCCGACGAAAACGATAACATTGCTCCACCACAATACAAATACAAGGTTACAAATAGACCACCATCGGTGGCAATATTTTTCGATGATTGTTTAGACAGCCCCGTGTTCAGGCCCAAATCGGGATTGGGGCGTTTCGTGATAAGTCATAGACACAAAGGTAAAACAAAGAACATGGGCTCGATCGGCTGCTCACTCCTTTTCGCCACACAAGCATACACAAGCAATGGAGCGGGACTACAACGAGCTATAAGATCAAACCTGACCCACATCCTACTTATGAAGACGAAAAATCAAGATGAGCTGAAACAGATTTCTCAAGAGCTTGGCGGTGAGGTTTCCCCGGACCAATTTTATGATGTCTTCAATCAAGCAGTCCAAGATAGATATGACTTTCTCTTTATCGATTTGGCAAAGAAGGAGTGTCACCCGAGTATGTTCCGAAGAAACTTCAATGAGTTTATTCTTCCAAGTCAAGAAGACCAAAAAAATCCCGCCATATTGTGAGTTCTTCAATGTCAATCACCGGGCGGTCCTTGAGTTCTAATTGATATTTCATAAAATAAATCTTATCTTGTAGCTCTATTGGTAAATCATAAAATGTCGTTGGCATCAGATACTATCTATTCCAATAATCTTTTCCATACGGAACGAAGATCTCGACACCCTTCTTAACATTTTTTGTAAGCTTAACATTCCCAACAGAATTTATTTTAGCATTCTTAGAACAACCGGTTCGTTTTGCATCTTTTGAAGTACAACTATTGTATTTACCGGCTACCGAGTTGGTTTTTTCAGCATCAAAGAATGTATTGGCATTCTTTTGCCAAATGTGACTTCTATCATTCATCGGTGGCAACTGGTCAGCATCAAGTTTGATCGTGCCCACGGTATATCTTCCGATCGTGGTCCCCTTTTTCAAATCAACTCTTGCAAATCCACCTTGACCAGCATCGGGTATGGTAGACTCTTTTACTATCACTTGTCGATGGGCATAACACATGGGTGACCACTTACATGTCATATTCTTACATCGTTGTCCATCCTTTTTGATAGCGATACATCGTTCACACGGTGTTCGTTTCATCTTATAGTATAGAACGTTAAATGTTTCCAATATTGAATTATATTATACATATTAGTGTTTTGGATACATTTAACGCTATTTTAAAAATTGTCTTATAGCTGGTACAAAGTGATTCCACTTTCTCGTATGTACATATTTATCAACGATTTTGTTACTTCCGGGGAGACGAAATCTAACACGATTACCTTTCGAGTCTCTTTCGATCGAGTACACATCTGTTCCGAAGTATGCATTCAATGCTTTACAAATAATACTTGGATATATCTTCGTACCCGTAAATCCTATCATAAAGAATTCTTTGAATTTCTCAATATCGATGTTCCAAGATGGATTGTTTGGTAACTCCAAGGTATCAATAGCTCCATTTTGATAAAACAAACTCCATAGTATATGATCTTGGTTTTGATAGACATTTTGAATTTTCGAACAAAGTTGATCAATTTCCTATTCCACAAATCCTTGACAAAATGCTCAGGTATATCTTCTTCAAATTGATTTTGAAAATGATACTTGGCTATTTGAAGCTTATCGGTCATTGATGATTGATTCTTATATACCAATGGGTTCAGTTTTTCATGTATATCTACAATATCAGTATTTTCGATGTTACCATATGCAAAATACGCCGTTGCATCGAACTCGTCCAATTTATTCCAAACGATTTCCTTTGAACCGTTGTACATTTCAAAATTGATATAACCACATTTTTCAAAAAAGTAACTATAGATCGAGTCATTCCTTGCTAAATATTCCTCTTGATATATTAATGCTAATTTTCGATAGATTGGACAATCGGGTGCATTGTATGGCATCGTAAATCCTTTGGTAATCTTTTCATACTTCTTATAGAATAGATGTAATTCATTAGTATGATATTGTCTTACTCTCCCCAGGTTTTGAAAAGAATTTCTTGGTTCTACGGTATTTGGATCGAGAAAAGCAAACTTCTTGTGAAAATGCAATCGTTCATAATTGACACCGACGGTTATTGATACATTGCTAATGATTAATCGTTTTGTCGACCAAACGGTATCCACATCACAAGTCGTTTGTTTATCGTTGTCATCGGACATTGCATGATAGCACATGATATCATCTTTTTCCAAGTTGGTCTCTTGTAAGATAATATCTTTGAATGTGTCCATTCCATAACAATAGATGCCTTTCCCTTTTTTGAAATCAGTTTTGTATGGATAGAAGAGAGTGATGTTGTATCCTTTGTGCAATTCATCGATAAGGGATTGCCTCCATACATCTTTGTTATCGTACTTGATGACCCTTTGTGGTATTGGAGTGTATTCATTACCAAGTGTTAGTAATCTTTCAGGTCTCAATAAGTTCATCCATTCTATCATAGCTTTGTGTGGGAAAGCATCCATTATGATGATCTTTTTTGCGTTTCTCATCACTTGAAGAAAGACTCGCCAGTTCTCGGGAAGATGTTTATGATGTGTTGTTTCATTTATCAATACCGATTTGAAAGTTTCTAATTCATCCAAAACGATGATATCAAATGATTTTTCTTCGTCATCAAATGGGTCAATAACTTTGTATTGACTCTCCATGGACATGGTCAATCGTTTCTTCTTTGTAATAGCCGGGTCTTTCGGTTTGAATGACTTGTAGTTTTTGAATCCCAAATGATTTAATCGAAAGGTGACGTTGTTGGCATAGGAAATTCTTGGAGAGTACCACATAACACTTGATCGTTTTTCATATTTATCAAGATAGTTGATAGTCGCTTTAGTCTTTCCCACTCCCATATACGATGTAAGATATATTATCGGCGATTGATTCAATGCTTGATGAATGTCTTCGCAAGATAGATATCTTTCATCATTCATATACATGTTTGTTTCTACATTACAATTTTCAATAAAGTTCACACAATTTCTATCATATTCAAACAACTTTGGATAGAATCGTAAGAGTAAATTCTTGATAAAGTTATCGCCGGGATTAAAGGAATCATTTGCTCTATGCCAATAGTCTTCGTATCTTTCAAGTCGCTTTCTATCGTCATCCTTTTGCGATACCCATTTCAAAAATTGTTCCATTGATATATTACTATGATATGACCAAATCATTATCATCCATGTGATTGTATGATGCAATGATTGTTCGTGACCTCTCGGCTTATTAGGTATCATCGATAGGATTTGTGGATACGATGTCGTATACCAATTGAAATCTTTCGGGATTTCTAATTGAAAACCAACTATCGTACTCAAATCAATATTAGAATGTTGTTTCTCCAAGTTTTCATCATCTTGAAATTCCCATTGCAATATACTTGCATCGATGCTATCTTCATCGAAATCTACCAATACACAATGCTTTGTCAAGATCGGACTACCTTCAATATACTCTTGCATTCTTATTTCATTAGGTTTCGATTGATTGATACATTTGAAGTTTCTATTTGATGTGTAAATACCATTATCTACATATTTGATATCAGATGTCCATGTTCGAAAGGGTGCCATATCATTCAAATTTTTGAAGTAGTAATTTGATAAGACGATATGGTATGACCAATTTGGTATTCCTTTTTTCGGAAGAATCGAACCACTAATTTGCATATTGGCATTTGGGAATTTATCGAGAATGATTGTTTTCAATACGTTTAGATTTATTTCTTCCTTCCCATCAATATCAAAGAATACCTTTCTTTTCACATGAGATTGTATAACTTCATTTATACCATGATTACTTTCTAACAATTTCGATAATTCTTCATCATTTACTTTTGTCCAAAGAGATGCTTGATTATTGGGACTTTCGGCTTTGATTGAAATTTGTTGAGCTTTTATGGTAGACAAGACATAATCTTGAGCCCCATACATTTTGGAAATATTCTTAATCCATTTGAGACCGAGATAATTAACAATAGCATGCTTACTCTTATCAATGTTTGCGAAATCCATATATACTTATATATACAT
Source organism: Cymbomonas tetramitiformis (assembly GCA_001247695.2). Taxonomy (NCBI): domain Eukaryota; kingdom Viridiplantae; phylum Chlorophyta; class Pyramimonadophyceae; order Pyramimonadales; family Pyramimonadaceae; genus Cymbomonas; species Cymbomonas tetramitiformis. The sequence continues at coordinate 23,256 of LGRX02028490.1, forward strand.
AATATTCTTTAAGTATGTTTATAAGAATAAGCGTGAAATGTTGCCATATCACTAATATATATAATATAATTCAATTCTGGCAACATTTATCGCTTTTTAACATCGCTCGACGACGTCGTTGATATTCCCTCATTTTTTCTCGATGTAATTCTTTGTGATTTTCGTACCAAGTTTTTTGATGTTTTCGGTTTAAAGCCCTCGTTTCTTCAATGTGAGCCTCTCTATACTTCCTTTGAGCTTTAAGTTGTGCCTCGGTCAGAGCCATCTTAATATATATACTTATATTTATTCCTTAAATTAAATCAAAGAAAGAACTGTTAAAAGTCTTTCCAATTTTCTCTATCTCTATTCCCAGGGAAATACTTAGCGAAAAACAGTTTTCAATTTACGATTATGATGACACTACAGTATCAGTACGCAGTACATTTTACATTAATTTAGACGGTAACGTGGCGGTTACCAGATCAAGCGTCCAAAAGCGTCGGTCAAAGCGTCGGTCAAACCGGGGTCGAAGTGGCGGTCGCTGTGATGACGTTTGCAATAACAATGGCGGCGGAACTATTTTCATTAACTTTTCTCAAAAAGTTTCCGCCGTCAGCAGCACAGCAGAATTTTCAAAAGCTTCTTAAAGGTAAAAAATGGACGAATCTTCTCCCCTTGTTGTGACTTCTCGCAAGCCTAACAGTGCAGGTGCAATATGGGATCCGCTGCGTCAGTTGCCCACGTTTATGAACCGTTCAAAAAAAGCGAAAGTCGGATCTGCTCACTGTGTTTCGTTAAAGTTCGAGAACAATATGTATGTTCGTTGTGACAATAAGTGTGCATACGGTGGAGTTTTTTGTTTCGTAGATTCGCACCGTCTCGATACCTGCGAGCGAGTATTAGCGATAGAAGGAGCTCCAGCGTTATTCGTTAAACAGTGCGACAAGTTACAAGATTCGGAAGAACCAGCAGTCTATTCTTCTATTGTAGATATTTTGCACAACAAAGTAGTTATTCCGTGCTTTGCCGCTGTGAAGGCCGCGGATCAAGAAGACGCCTTCTTGGCAAGCTCTGCTGACGACAGCGAATTTTTAGCTTTGCGTGAAACGTGCAGTTCTTTCTTGGACAGTAGAGAGACGTCCAGTACTTCTTTTTTTTCTAAGCAAACTCAAAATACAGCTCAACTTTCTTTAACTATGGCCAGACTGACAGTCGATTCGCCGGGTTCTTCGCCAGTGACAAAACTCATCCGCCAGCCAGCCAGTAAACGCATCGCAAAACCACCAGCAGCTTCTAGCAGTTCAGAACCTATTATTTCAGTTCCAGAAACCCCACTTCCTTCTGCTCAGTCCAGTCCCAGAAAAAGTGAACTTTCTGACCGGATGACCCAACTGGAAACCCGCATCGAAGAACTGACCCGTGAAAAGTCTGAACTGGAAACCCGCTTCGCGAAACTGACCGCTGAAAACTGTGAACTGGAAAGCGAGTGTGAAGAGTGTAGGACTATTATTGAAAAGGCCGGATACTGTCACTGGGAAGAGGACTGCGTAAAGTATCAAGAAGTTCTGAGCCAGTTGGAGAATACCGGATTGACTGAAGAACAGCGTGAAATAATAGACAACTTGGGGTTTTATGACCTGGAATACCCTGACGGGCTCCCTGAAAAGGAAACTGAAAAGGACAGTGAACTGACTGCACGCATCGAAGAACTGACCGCTGCAAACGCTGAGCTGAAAGTTAACCTATCTGAAACTGAAGCTGAAGTTGAGTGTGCTGAGGCAGAGGTTACAAAACTAAAGGACCAGAATATTCAGTTACAGAAGTCAAACCGTGAGGCTTGTACACTGACTAACGAGCTGACTGCTGAAGTAGCTGCTTTGAAAAAAGCACCGGCCACCAAGATCCGGGTTCTGAAGTCCCCTGACAAAACTTCGGATGGCAAAGACCAACGGATTGCCGAGCTTGAAGCTGAAGTTGAAAGTTTGCAGAAAAAAATACACCCCAAAACCCGTTTGTTGTATAGGGAAATAGGCGACTTGAAAGAACAGTTGGCCGGTGCTTTTTTGAAAGCAAGTACTTCAGCACTAGCAACCTCTGAATTAAAAAAACAGTTGGCAGCAGCAACAGCTGAACAGACCCCTCAGGAGAAGACAATAGCTATGGCTGACAAAAGAAGGGTCGAACTTGCAGCAGAAGCAGAAGAAAAGAAACTGAAAAAAGCAGCAGCTGCAGAAAAGAAAAATAAGGGTAAAAAGAAAGCAGATCCGCAGTTGACAGAAGAAGAGAAAGAAACAAGGCACCGAGACTATATGTATAGAGAGTTTCCAGAGGAAAAGCCTGATAACTGGGTGTTTACAACTGACGCTGGTATACACTTTGAAAACTCCGGGTGAGTAACTGTATTCTGTTTGTTGTTTTGTTTGCAGGTTTTCAAGACTCCTAACTTACTTCAACTTTATCTTTATCTTCAGGTAAATATGCCTGTGACGACCCGTTCTCGTGCTATGTCTGCAATAACCGAATCTGCAACCGAAGAACAGAAGCCTGTGGTTTACAAATATAGTCACAGATATCAGTTGGGATATGCCATACCGAATCTTTACAGGAATAAGATAGCAACACGTGACTCACGTTATTCACTACCTACTGATAAAGAGTATAGGTTGCAAGACGAAGTAGACCACTGGAAAGAGTGTTATCATAGAGCTGTTTCCAAAGTATTGGATTTAGAGAAGGAAGTGGAACTTTTGAAAGCTCAAGTTGATAGCCTGAAGTAAACAATATGTATTATTTTCAATAAAGAATAATAGTTTGTTTGTATATCCTGTTTTGTACTATGCAGATATGGCACCCAAGCAGTCAACTTTGGCCGGTACTGAGGCCACCGCTGAAGGAGGCCCAATCAAGAGCCCTCGTGGGCACGGTGGTAAGAAAATTCTGTATGCTATCAGAGGTGGCCCAAAGGCTGGGGTTTACACCCGTTGGTATAAGGCAGTGGATGCAGGCTTTAAAAGCAAGCAGGGATATGGTAACGGTGTGACTTTTGAAGAACACGAGCCCGAGATAGCTCACCAGTGGGCTATGGACAATTCCAACCTGCAGCCCGAGGGCAAAGCTGCTGTGTTACAACAGAGTATCAAGGATAAACACATCCTTGTCAGAGTTCTGTTTGTAGCAATAACATTTTCTGTTGTCTTCCATCTTACCCATTTGGGTGTAGATCTGATTGGTTGGTGGAATGGCTGTGAGGACAAGACCAACCGTAAATTGGCTGTCTGTTTAGGCAACATGGAACTCAATCTGTTTCTCCTCAAATACGAGGTTGAAATCACTGCATTCTGCTATGCACAATTCATTGCCATGATGGCTGGCCTTTTTGTATGGCTTGTAGGTTGTGTAGCTTAGAAACATTATTTACAGCAAGTAAATAGTTATATTGACATTTATGTTTGTTGTTTGCAGTTACTCCTGATGATAAAGGCAAGAGGCCAATGTCTGCTCTTGAGGATCCTGAACCTGCTCCTTCTCCTACTAAGAAGGTATTAAATCTGCATTATCATTCTTAATCTTCTTATACCCTTGTCTTATATGTGTATCATGTGTTTGTTTTCAGGCACCCTGCTGCAACATATGTAATCTACTTGAAGGGATATTCCCATGTCCAGTAGCTTGTTGTTCAAAGTTTAGATGTGTTTACTGCATATCCACAGATTGCTGTATAGAATGTATAATAGCATATTCAGGCAGAATAGATATAGATGCAGAATTACTTTCTGTAGATAGTGATTGTAGCATAGTAAGGGAGTACTATTTAGAGGATAAGTTTTATCAGGGCCTTTATTGTGGGTACAGTACCCCAGAGGAGGATTATTATGTAAATATTCCTGATGAATATTATTGGTCTGATTAATATTACAGGTGACCCGTTCTGTTGCCAAGAAGCAGAAGAGGCTGGAGGAGAAGGCCGAGAAGCTTCTAGGTGTGAAGAATTCTCCCGAAAAGCTCAAATCTGATATCAGGAAGCTGTCCAGGGGTTATCTTCCTACTCAAACAGGAACCTTTAAGAATAGGGGGGTAAAAGCAAAAGTTTTATCTCAGAGGCATATCATAGAATATCAGAAGTTACCAGATTATGAAGTTGCTGCTTCTGAAGTAGTCAAGAGGGAAGAGTTATTAGCCAAGGGTTCCACTAGCAAGTAAACAATATTCTTACTTTTCTATTGTAATGTTATTTGCAGACTCAGAGGAAACTGCCAAGAAGCAGAAGAGGTTCGAGGACAATACTGGTGAGGAATATGCTTTTTTGCGATCACAAGGCTCTTACATGTTTGAAAATAATAAAGGTTCAATCATACATCGAGAAGGTGTAGGAAGACGTAAGGCCGTACATGTTGGTTTACCAAATGTCCCTGGTAATGATACCAGGGGTTATGTAGCCAGACAGAAATTATCACGAAGATATCGTGAGAAATGTATCAGGGAACATCTTGAGAAGGAAGGTTCCACTAGCAAGTAAACAATATTCTTACTTTTATATTGTAATGTTATCTGCAGATGATGATGAGGACCCCGATGATTCAGATGATTCAGATGATGATGATTCAGATGATGAAGATGATGAACAGGTAATAATTCAGCCTTCTTATAATATCAGCATTTGTATTAGAACAATTCTTAGAATTGTTTGTGTTGTGTTCAATACAGGATTTATCAGGATTTCAATCTCAAGTTGATAAGGAATGGGCTCTTCTGAATACAGCTTTATGCCAATTTTCTGGCGAACCTAGCAAACTGGCATATGATTCCTTGTTAGGAAATCCTGATTATCCACATGCCCAAGAATATTCTATTGAGAAGCCAAAACCCTTGGTTTTGAATAAGCATCAGAAAGCAATCGCCAGAAAAGGGGAGAGCAAAAAAGATTCCAATGGTTTGAGCTTATGTTGCATGGTTTGTAGGATGAAACAAGTGCACGGACCCGATTGGAAGTGGTAGATTGTTTGTGGTTTGACATTGCAGTGATAAACGTGAATAATATTCTTGATTAATTTCAATTCCAATAAAGTTTCGATTATTAGCTTTGCATACCTTGCCAGTTGTTCCAATACCCATGAATGGGTCCAGTATATTATCATTTTCATTTGAATAAGTTTTAACAATCCATTCTAATATATCATAAGGTTTGGCAGTTGGGTGTTTACTTTTGTAATTACCATTAGCAATACTTATTACAGATTTCGGGAACCGTTTCCCATTAGATATAGTATCGATTCTTGGACTGTTACCAGTATACAATTCAGTGCGTCGACCAGGCTGTCTTGTGTAAGGAATTCCGTCAATCATTTGTGGATTATAGGTCGGTAATTTATCATAGAATATGTATAACATTTCGTGTGATCGGAGTGGTTGATGATTGCAATGATAGAATCCCGAACTCATCGATTTCTGCCATACAATATCATATTTGAACATTCTTTCATTGCTGGATATTAACTTATGTCCGAACCGAGTTGTACAAAAAAATACATATGCAGTTCGAGGTTTACCGATACGTTTCAGTTCTTTCCATAACCGATCTAAATCAATAATCTGATTATCAAATTTGCAAGCAGTTTGATTATAAGGCAAATCTAAAATAATTAAATCAATTGAGTTACTATCAATGTTCGGTAAAATGTCAAAACAGTCGGCGTTGAATATTTGGGTTTCCATAAGATATCGGAAGAGAAAAACGGTAAATGTATCCCAAACACTAATATATGTAATATAATTCAATATTGGCAACAATTGCCGTATAGACTTATAAATCACGAGGAATGTATCCAAAACGGTAATATGTTATATAATATATGATATTGGCAACAAATCCCGTATAGACTTATAAATGACACAATCTCCGATCACGGGGAATGTATCCAAAACAGTAATATATGATATAATATATGATATGAGCAACATTTCCCGTATAGACTTATAAATCACGGGGAATGTATCCAAAACAGTAATATATGATATAATATATGATATTGGCAACATTTCCCGTGATCCAAACCGGGGATTAATACTAAAGTAATATATTCTCACTTTGGAACACATACAACAATTGTTGTCACAAAGTGAAACTTACATTTACTATAACATTGATTCTCAGTTTATGACAACACACGATCACACAATGATATATGTTAGCGAGCTTGGGGAAGCGAGCGATGCAAGACGGGCGTGGGATGCAGGTACGGCGGTAATAACAAGGATTATTGTGTCGGCTTATGAAGATTTGCCATAGATAACCGTACGTGTTCTCACTACATGGGAAGCGTTCCGAAATACTGGGAAATCCTGGCAAAATACAGAAGGTACTTAAGGAATACAGTTGTATTTAATAAGGATGGTCCCCCTCTACACGCTTCCCATGTAGTCTCCTCGGCAAAGCGATGGTGCTTCGGGTTTCACTGACGTGGTGTTCCAGACCTTCCGAAGCGTGCGTGGAATGTATCGTTTGATACAATCTATTTTGACGACTGTCACTCTCATCCAATCTTGCTTGCAACCTGGTCTCACAGACCTCCCAGACGCCGTAGCTCGAAGGGTGGTGCAACCGCAAGCGCAGGAAACCATGGCTCACACCCAGGCAAGCGACAATATGTTGGAAATGAACTTGCGTCGATGCTCCACACTTCATCAGCTGGCGGATGCTACGAATTGTCAATTGGAGGATTGGCACAAGGATCACCCGAGATTAGTTTGCCGCACCTGCTTACATCAGAAAACTTCGGGTGGGAAGGGTGTTCCAGTCACTCTGGTAGCCGGCAACAATCGAGCAGCACTTGGTGTGATTGATGCATCACAAGCTACTAAAACGGTTCGAGCCGCCCTCTTGAGACACAGGCAGTCATCAGCACATCGATGGTGTGTAGCAGAAGATCAAAGAGAGGAAGAACAGGCATGGAAGCGGAGAAAGGTCGGGATCACTCTGGGTCGGATGGCATATGAATGCATTCGAGAGGGTGATAGCTATTGCAGGTATGAGAGACGTTGTGTCGAGCAGCATTTGGTCGGGACGCATATTGGGCAGTACCACCACAGCCGCCACTTTGTCTCCGACATGTTACCCATCTTTCATCAGATTCTGCTCAAGCGCTTATGCGACTTCTTGCACACAGTGGATGCTGTGACTAGGCAGCCACCAGTGTTTGCGCTCGCCGCAGACAAAATGACAGAGCTACGCCGCGCTGGACAAGCCATTGGTATATCATTTATGGTGAATGGCGAATTTGTTGCTGCGTTTCTTGCTGACCCACCTGTCACTGAAGGGCATGACGGAGAGGGTGTGACTGAGAACATTTGGAAAGTCTTACAGACCCAGTACTCTTTTACTACAGATTTCATGAAGCAATCCCTCACGTGTATTGCGTTTGATGGGGCCTACTTTAGCTTGAAGGTGCCCGAGATTTTGGCCGCACGATTGCAGAACTCTCTTGGATGGCTGATGCCGTCT
>LGRX02028491.1:0-19712 GCA_001247695.2 Cymbomonas tetramitiformis
ACATGACATGACATGATATGGCATGACATGACATGACATATGACATGACATATGACATGCCATGACATGACATGACATATGACATGACATGACATGACATGACATGACATGACATGACATGACATGACATATGACATGACATATGACATGACATGACATGACATGACATGACATGACATGACATGACATGACATGACATGACATGACATGACCATGACATGACATGACATGACATGACATGACATGACATGACATGACATGACATGACATGACATGACATGATATGATATGATATGACATGACATGATATAATATGACATGGCATGGCATGGCATGGCATGGCATGGCATGGCATGACATGACATGGCATGGCATGGCATGGCATGACATGACATGGCATGGCATGGCATGACATGACATGGCATGACATGGCATGACATGGCATGACATGACATGACATAACATGGCATGGCATGACATGGCATGGCATGGCATGACATGGCATGACATGGCATGGCATGATATGGCATGACATGGCATGACATGACATGACATGACATGACATGATATGACATGACATGACATGACATGATATGACATGACATGACATGACATGACATGACATGACATGGCATGGCATGACATGACATGATATGATATGATATGACATGACATGATATGATATGACATGACATGACATGACATGACATGACATGACATGACATGACATGTTAAATTGATTTACCACGGGAGCCAATTGCTTCCGGCTACCATACGGGTCAAGGCGGGTCCTATCCTAAAGTTCCCCCCGCTAGCACATACATGGAGAATCCGACTAATCTAACTCTGGCACCGCCATGACAACCAATCCTCTCCCACTCTAGGTTGGCGTAAACGCGGGCGACGTTTAGTCGTGACCCCCCCCAAATACGTTTAAACGTACGTTTAGTCGTGGGGGGGTGCACGTTACATACTTAAGCCACGTTACATCGCGCACAACAGCATACCGCAGCTGTCAAAAACAGAACAGAGGTAATTGCAGGGCACGAGGGTGACTTTAGCAACGAAGATTTTATTCAGACACTGAAGGTAACGCGTATGGATCAAGGGGACACAAAGAAATTCAAGGACAGAGAAATTAACGAAATAACGCGTCAGCTCACGAGCTTGCTCGATCGCCTGAACCTGGACATCTCACACCTCTCGATTAAAGGCCTGGACCAAAACGACAACGACGGTACACCATTAAAGGTAATCACACGTTCCCCATACGTCCATAAACATCAAGCACAAAACATCATTCCTTTTTGTGACGCATCGAGACTGTTAGGTGTAAGCACGCACTTGTTAATTCTTTGTGCATCAGCCCACAACTTTATGCACACCACACACACGTGTTGTATGCAGGTGCAGGTGCCCTTCATTCTCGTCCGAGTTAAATCGGAGGACGAGGCCAGAGCGATACTGGAGAAGGCAGTTTTTGTAATCGACAAGTATGTCGCTGCTCCGAAATCAAGCCGCCTAGTCCGATTCAACATAATCTTTGAGGCTGCAGCTGCTAATTTGCAAGTCTCCACGGTGAAAATAGTGGAATTCCTCAGCGGCACAGTCTTTTCTGAGTTTGTGTCCAGGATTGTGTACGTGCAATCGTTTCACGAACAGGCTAGGAACGGTCCTCGATTTGTTCGCCGCTTTTATGCAATCCTGAGACCGCCATTAGTTCCTGCACCGGAGCCGAAGGAACCTGATCCGAAGAAAGACCAAATTTACTTCATCCCAACCAGATACATTTTTGAGCCTATGGGCATCGTCAATTTGTCACAGTGCAGTGCCTGGGAGTGCTATAAGTGCCGACATTTGCCCACAAGGTACGGTCATTGCTCTAGCATCTGCTCAGAACTGAAACAAAAAGGGAAAGGAAAGGGCAGAGCAGACAACGGTCGATCAAGTCAGAAGGGGGCAGGATCCCGAGGAGCTAGCACAGCTAAGTGGGAACAAGCTCGTGCACGTGCAGAAAAAAGAAAGTCTGAACCATCATCCCAGAGCCCTGCCCACAAGCTCACGGCTGGTAGTGCTGAGAAAGAGAAGCTGCGGGAAGCCAATCTTGCAAACCGTTTTTAAAAATAACAGTGACTGCCTTCAACACCCCTTCAGAAGCCTTCTCACTGCTCCAGCTGACAGCCGCAGCACTTTCTCAATCGGTCTGGATCCTGGTTTTTTTAGCACCATCCTTTTTACAGGTGATAGACCCCGACACACCTTGATATGGTAAAGTTGTTTTCACATACCATTAAAGCTGTCTCAATACTCGAATTCCTTTCTGTGTCCCTTCTTATGGGCATGTACACTGTTCACCCTGCTAAGTCTGTGAAACCGCTTAGCCATGTTTACTTCTCTGAACCCGCTTACTATGTGGTAATATATGTCAGCAGTAGTGGGCAGCAAGATAACTTAACACGGCAGTCTGTTATTCATACACACATAGGTGTGCAACACACTGAACTGTCTGCTAACTTAAACTGTTTTTATGACGACTATATCCTTCAGTATGATAGTCTGACAAAACATATCGAAAGCATTAACTACACTTGTGACAACTACAATAAACAGTCGGTTAAAGCGACATACAATATAGTCAGTCCCAACCAATACGGCAATGCAAGCACTAGAAACAGTTACCATAAAGTCTGTATAACTCACCTGTTACGGTCCGTTAACTTAACACAATATATTTATCAAATATCAATGCCGCAACTGGATAACTTAACACGGCTCTCAGTTAACTTAACTCAAACCACACAAAACCATATGACGATAACTGATAACATAGCAGGAAACATAACACAAGTCACATCTACTCTAACACGGTACACAAATAACCCAAAACAGTATACGGTAAGTGTAATAACTCCGTTACGGCACCCAAATAACCTCAAGAGGGTTACGAGTAACTTAATCAAACTCGTAGGCGACCCGATGCGGTCAACAACTAACCCTAAGCGGTTTATGGTAAAATTATTTTGGCTTCCAAATAACTTGAAATGGAATGCATTTAACCTCAAGATACGGGCTGCTAACCTAACACAATATATGTATCAAATACCTATAAGGCACCAAAATAAATTCCCGTTTATGGTAAACTTATCACGGTCCTCAAATACCTCAGAACGGAAAGCAGTCAACCATATAAGGACTGATAAAAACTTGAAGTGCTCTTCGGATAAACAAACGATGAGGCCAATAAACTCAATGCGGTATACGGTTAACTTAAATGCGGTTAAGTGGAGATAATAATTGACAAAGACAAAAGCGGCAGCATAATTATGACATATTACATAATGCGGCATCTTTTGAGATGTGAGAAAAATTATATTAAAACACGAGCGGAACTGCAAGCAACTACTGTAGGAGTCTACACCTTGACTTCTTCTCTTCTTTACGGTTTCGGACTTATACTATTCTACACTTATTAAACGACCGCACGAGGTATGATTACGTTAGGTCAACTACAAGACTTCGGTTTCGTAAATCTTAATAGTTATGCTTTTGCTTTCAAGTGTATGCTTTCAATACACAATATACAGCGGATACGGCTCTTTACTTTTATGTTACAATTCTCAGTTCAGTTCATGTCTCCGAAACGGGTTACACTTAGAGTTCTTATACATTCAGGAACTCTTTCCATAACTCAACTGTACTGAGTACTCCGTACAACAGGCTAGGCACCTCACATCAACATCATTCTGATCGGTCCTACTGTACTCCGTACTGAGTACTCTTGCGTTTTATACTTAGCCGTTTTTCTTGCTCTTGTGCTTGCCTCCTAGCACAACTCCCCCCCCCTTAGGGAAGGTCACGTCCACGCTGACCACGTCGGACCAGTAAAGTTTTTATACAGATCTTCTACTGTTGCTCAGAATGATTATACAGGTCTCAGCCGCCTGTTGTCTGGGATGACATTACACTTCCCAAGACACACCGCAATAAGGAGATCGACCTCTTAAGCACAAGGGTCGGCCTCTCACCGGTCTGCCATCTGCACTACCAGGCTCCCCCAAGGCTCAAGGTCTCACATCCATTACCACGCTCAAGGTTTTAAACCTCCCAACACGGTACACTTACAGGGGATGACAATAGGTTTGCCAATTACCTGACAGTTCTCGGGATGCCGGCCCGGAGGAAAGGTTTTAAACCTTCACCGCCTCCTCGGAGTGCTAGAGCTTTTACCCAGATCTCCAACTGCTGCCCGGTCGTGCCAGGTCCGGAGCCAATGCTCTCGTGAAATGGATTATACAGATTTCCACCTGTTGCCTGGTCGCGCCGAGGCTAGAGCCACTGCTCGCTTGGATAGATTACCCAGGTTCTCACCTGCCGCTTGGTCATACCAAGGCTTAGAGCCACTGCTCAAATGGATTATACAGATTTCCACCTGTTGCCTGGCTGTGCCGAGGCTAGAGCCAATGCTCTCTCGGATGGATTACCCAGGTTCTCACCTGCCGCCTGGTCTCGCCAAGGCTGGAGCCACCGCTCTTCCCGACGCTCCCCAACGCTCTCAATCGCTAAGACCACTCGCGTCAGATTCCCATCCGCCCTCAGGTATGATCGTCACCTCAGCTCGCACTCCCGCTAACGCTATCGGTTCCGGCTCAAACTCGGGCGGGTCACTCTCAACAACAGCTGACTGGACTAAAACGCTCATCTCGCTCAGATCCTCCCTGACAAGCAGTTCAGACAGGAACGCATGCACCTCTTCATGTAGGGTCAGGTTGTGGAAAAGCTGTTTTAACAGTGCTGACGGAATCCCATACAAATTCTCTCGCGCTCCCATGCCCTTCGCGAACACACCTCCGGCTCTCATCGCGCGCCCTCCTTGCGCTACTTTCTCGTGCCTACCGTGCTGCCGGAAGAACTCGCAAGGCGTATCGGAATCGCACACTCGCAAGGGTGTGCGCAACGGAACGTTGGTCCAGATGTGCGTGGGCTTCCTGTATGCGGTCCCGTATTTGCAGTACGTGACGAGGTGCGGAGCTACTGGGCCGCTATCTCCTCAAAGCGCTCCCTGATCAGCTTCCAGTCCTGGCGATCTACGACCTGGTCGTAGTGGGAGCTACTTTCTGGGGGCTTAACGGGCTCAGGTACCTTTCCGGCTGCCTTTGGATGACTCTGGGCCTCAGGGTGGGGGAACTTCGGGTGACTCTGGACTTCTGCTGTGGCCTGTTCCCTAGCTCGGTCTGCTCTGGTCATGACTGCTAGCGATTCGGCATCCCTCAAGGATTTCTCGCCTACTGCTAGGGTGGCAGCTGCGTCCAGCCAAAGGGCCGGCGACTCTACCCACGTGAGCCCATTCAGATGGGTGAGCTCACCAATGACCGGTGCTGGACTGGTGGGAGGGAAGGACTCGTCCTCGGAATCACTATACTCGAAGGTGGCGCCTAAGACAGATGTGGGATCCTCGCCCCCTTCGCATCTCTTGCCTTTCGGCTCAGAGTACTCGGGTCCATCAGATCCATCGGTGGTGCGATCCACTGCCCCGAGGACAGAGGTAGGATCCTCGTCCTCTTCGGACCCCTTGCCTGTCGGTGCGGAGTCTCTGGGCCCATCCGTGGCGCGATCCACAATCCCTTTTTCCTTCAACCCTTCTCTGGCTGACATTTCCTGATAGTCTGGTCGCCGGGACTGCGCGTCTGGTACTACTAAACAGCGCCCTGGCACGTGCTCCATCTGATGGACTCCTACCTCTACCAAGTCCTCGTACCAGCGAGCCTGACGTCGGCTGAGCTCCCTAGCTGGGGCGAAGAGCCACTGAAGGGGTTTATGGTCTCCCATGAGCTTAAATGATGTGAAAATCAGATAATGTCTCCAGGTGACCGTGGTGCAGTGATGGATGGCACAAAGCTCCCGTTCCCCAGCGTGATAGTTCTGCTCTGCGCTGGAGAACTGCCGGCTTTCAAAGGCCAAGGGCTGTAAGCCTCGTCCCTGATCCTGCATGAGTACACCCCCTAGTGCTACTCCACTGGCATCTGTCTGCACAAAGAAGGGTCTGGAACCGTCTGCTGCACCCTTTTGATCGGGTAGGGCCAAGGCTGGGGAGGAGATCAAGGCAGTTTTTAGCTGTTTAAATGCTGCCTTTTCATTCTCGCCCCAGGTCCAGTCCACGCCGGATTTGGTGAGGCGGGTCAACGGGTACGCGATATCTGCGAAGTTCTGGATGTACCTCCGGTAGAAGCCACACATGCCCAGAAACTGTCGCACGTGTGTGACAGTTTCTAGGTCTGGCCAATCGCGTACCGACGCAACCTTATCCTGCTGTGGACGACATCCATCCCGATCCACCACATGCCCTAGGAACCGGACTGATCGCTTGCACAATTTGACTTTCGACTTTTTGAGGTAGACGGAATTCTTTCGACATGCCTCCAGGACCTGGCGGAGGTGGTCGAGGTGTACCTCATGGGCGCTCTTACCCGGAACCTCAGCCGAGAAAATCATGATGTCATCTACAAATACTCTGCAAAAGGGTAGGTGCCCGAGGTACTGTTGCATCATCCTTTGCCAGGTACTTGGGGAGTTTGACAATCCCATAGGCATGACCAACCACTCGTACGCTCCAAAGTGCGTAGTCATTGCGGTTTTCTCCACGTCCTCTGCTTTCATAGGGACCTGCCAAAATCCCCAAAGGGCATCCATCGTAGAGAAGACGGTAGCCCCTTGTAGGTCATCTAAGAGACTCTGGACATCCGGGAGGGGGTACTTGTCCTTGACTGTGATCTCATTGATCTGTCTGTAGTCGATGACTAGACGCAACTCCTTGGGATTACTCGGCTTGGGGACCATCAGCACAGGGCAGCCCCACGGAGAGGCCGAGGGTCGTATGTACCCTTTGGCTAAGAGCTCATCTAGCTGTTGCCGGAGTTGCCGCAACTCCTCCTGCGACAGCTTGTACCCTCGCCGGTGCAAGGCGTTCCCACTCCAATCTGGCCTGAGCCGGATGCCGGACTTGAATTCCCTTGACTGGACTGATTCCGGCGGCTCTGTGCAAATGACATCTGCGAACTCCTTTTCCAGGTCCCTAAGCTGCTACCAGATTTCCGGCGACACCGTCTCGTCTATCTCGTCCTCCGGCGGTTCCGGGGAGGCCTGAGCAGTCTGTGGGGCTGGCGGCGAGGTAGTACTTGGCGGGGCGGCCGGTACCGGTGGGTCTGTGGTCTGCGGAGCTGGCGGCGGGGTAGTGTCTGGCGGCACGACTGGTGCCGAGGCTCGCGACTTCTGGCTCTGAGGACTCGGGGCAGTGGGGACTTTTGGTCCCGGCGGCTGCTCGGTGGAGGGGCCACTTTCAGCACCAGGCTGACCGACTGCTGCGACCTGGTCACGCCAACGCACTCGCTTACGCCGTGCTCGGGGTCGTCGCTCCGCGACCAGACCCCGGCCCTGCTGGAGCGCCGCGGCTGCCTGCGCGTGCCAGGTGGGTGGCTTCCCGGCCGCGTGATCCTCTATCGCCTGTCTGCGCACCGCTGGCGGAAGCAACGCAAATGCTCCGTTCGCCTCCTGTTTGCTAGCGAAAAAGCTGAGAGGGTCAGGGTGATCCCCGGCCTCGTCGACCGTACTCGCAAATCCCTGTGGCCTAATATCCTCGACCACCGCCCCTACTCTCTGCAAATGACACGCTCCTTCCACGTCACTATAGCCGGACTCGGAACTGTCCGAGACCAACCCTCCCGGCCCCTCAGACTCCTCAGCTCCGTCCGGCACCGTCGCGCTGGGACGCACGCTGACTTCACTATCCTCGGACCCGGAGGAGGGCTCTGACGCTAGGCCTGCTACAACATCGTTGGGGGAATCTTCGTCGGAGTCTCCCCCCCCCTTGTTGCAGGCCAACGCGCCAAAAGTCCCATCGGGGCCGAGGTAGACGACGAAAGCTTGCTCCTCTCTGTTTCGGAGGGTCCGCAGGTCCCGGCGAGCTCGACGTTGGCTCAAAAGGACTCCCTGTACCAGTGTCATTGCCGTGTCCTTGGACCGACTGGGGTCCGGTGACCCCGGCGAACAGCCGGTGATGACGACCTCTTCCCTGCCCTTGGTGAACCGGACCGAACCCCAGTTCTTATAATCCAGCGTAACCGGGGAAAGGTTCGCCAGCCAAGGACCTCCCAGGATGACATCCACCTTGAGGTCGAGTGGCATTACCCGAAGCTCAACCTGCTGGCCGTAAGACCCCTTCGACGTCTCAGCAAGGAGCTTGGGCCTGATGCAGGAATTAGCATCATATGTGGTGCCGTCAGCCACTCGAACTCGCATGGCTTGCTCGTGGCGCACCGGCTTGACGCCGGAGAGCCTCTGCAGTGTACTCTTTGCGATGATATTGGTGGATGCTCCCGAATCCACTAACACCTTGACTCTGACGCCCGCAATCCAGGCCCAAAACAGCAACAACGTCGGTGTGCGACTGTGCCTGTCGAAACTCCTCGGGCGCGCTCCCATCGAGGACACCGCTGCCAGGGACTCACACCAGCTCGGACTGATATCGCCGTCCTGCATTATGCAGTCCAGGCGGGTGACTGACGTTTCTGCGTCGGAGTCACAGTCCGGGAGGCAGTAAGTACACGCGTCCGCTAGCAGGCCGATGGCGACTGCTTTCTGAACTGCACTGCGCTCCGGGAAGTCTGGGGGGGACACCGCGACTTGGACTGACGCTGCAGCCAGTTTAGCCGCTATGTGCTTTCTGACTTGCTCGTCCCGGTGCATCAGCTCATTGTCTTGCTGAAGTTCCCTATTCTCCCTTTCCAACTCCTCCTTTACGAAGGCGTGGAAGTCCGCATGGCGTTCTGTTGAGGTAGAAGCCGGGTCCCTACCCTCCAACTCGTACCTGCGCTGCAATCGAGAGGTTCGAAGCGCCTTGTCTTCAGGAGTCAGCCATGGTCTGCGTTTCGGGCCCAAAGCCTGGCGAGCCCTGCTTCGGGTCAACCACGGCCGACTGGGCTTTGAAGTTCTCTCTGGTGGTGAGAGTTCTTCTCCCTCGGCAGGCTTGGGCTTGGCAACGCGAACAAACCGTCCGAACTCCTGATCCAAGATGGCTTTGCGTCGGCGATTGAACTCGCGCACCCTGACGAGCCGCTTCAAGCGCTTATCTAACTCTTCTCGATTCAACTGGGGCTTACTAGTCGTGGGTCCAAGCTTCTGGCTCATCCGCCTTTGCCCTGCCCTCCAAAGCGCAAGGGACTTGACCGGCCGGACCTCTGACTCTTCCAGCTTTAGATACCTTTCTAGCGCCCTGATGGCGGAACGCAGGCGAGCACTTGGCTGCTGGGCCTGAAAGGCTTTCCTAACTCTGGGGGGTAAACGCTGAGCTCTGAACTTCCAGTGCCCGCGAACTCTCGCAACATCCGACCCCTGGTTCTCCAGGTGCTGTTGGTAGACTGCCCGTGGCTCAACTGTGTGGCTCGACCGGTTTTTACCCCGGGTGTCCGCACCGGTGATCCAACAGAGCAGCTCCCACGGCTCCTCGGGACGCGGAACTGAGGCGGTCGCTGGGGTTCTGGCGGACTTCCAGAAGTTTGCCTGCTCTCTTTGGACGCGCTGCTCGACCTGTTCCCGCTCAGGAGGCTCTGGGCTTTCCGTGCGGGTGGCGGCTAGCATGTCTAAACCTTCCTGCTCATACCTCTCGACTCGACTCTGGCTCTTGAGGTGGCGCCTGGCGCTGCCACTAAGGTGTCTCCCACACCTTCTCCACCTATCACGCAGCACCTGCATCGCTGTGGACGCCGGCGCGGGGCCCTTTTGTCCCCCTGACCCCGCAGTGACGGGGCCCGCGCCCTTTACTGCGGGGAGGACGCCCCGGGCTGGGGAGCGTCCTCCTGGACAAAATCCAAACCGATGGCAGCCAAAGCTTCCTCCACCGACTCGTCCCCTATCAACGCCAGGGTGTCCTCCAGGAGGCACTTGGCCCACTCCTTCGGGCGCTGGCTCGCCTGCGGACAGTCGCGGGCATAATGGTCCATGCTTTTGCACAGACGGCAGCCCTCGTACTCTGGGGAGCCGAGTCGTTGCCCTGTGGGTGTCGGAGCGCCAGCGGATGTCGCCATGGCTAGCAGCTCCTCCGTGACATCTACGTGGGCCAGCAGCTGGACCGAGCGGCTCGTCTTATCCTGGCTCTGCCGCAACTCCCGCTCAGCCTCTATGGCCCAAGTCAGGAGTTCGTGGCGGCCTTTACTGGCCGTCCGGCTCAGAGTCAGGACCGAAGCGCCTTTCCTCTCGGCTATAAGGAAGACCTTCCTCCTTATCTCCGGTATCAATCCCGTAAGGAATATCTCCAGCAGCTCCTCTTCCGGCACCGGAGAGGTGAGCTCGTGGGCAGCCAGCATGCTCACGATGTCGTGAGCAAGGTGCACCCCGTCCCAGAACTCGCGGACCGTGCGAGTCTGTCTGTCCTGACTTTGACGCACGCGACGCAGGAACGGACCGATCGACGCCATTTCCCCCTTGTCGGGCATCACCAGCTGCGCCAAGGGAACCACTATGACGTCCAGGGTGAGGTTCTTACCTTCCCGAGCCTCCGTCAACACCGAAGAAAGCTCGCGGTACTCGGAGCTGAGTTTGCCGAAGCAGTGTCTGGCCACTTCTGACAGCAGGGAGTGGTCCGACAACACCTTCTCCTCACCCCCGCTCTCTAGTGGTCCCAGACGCGCCATCTCCATGGCGTAGCGCACCGGCTCCAGTTCCCGAACCTCCCTGACCTGCCGAACAAATCGGAGGAGCCGACCAAAGACGTGGGACGACCCCTCCACCTCTGTGTGGTATTTGTCCACTGCCTTCTCCATGGCTCTGAGGGCCTCCTTGAGAGCGTGCTGCTCGTCCTTACGACTGTAATGGCTCCGGGGCTCCCTGTAACGAGAGGAAGACGAGAAGGTGAACTGGCTGTCGCCATCCCCGTCTTCGCCATCGCCGCCAGGGTCCTCGCCCGGACTCCCCGGGCCTCCCGGCCCTCCAGGGTCACCGCTCCCCGAGCCACCAGGACCACCATGACTGCTGGCACCGGGCATCTCCGAAAGCTCGTTTGGCTCCGAGTGCTCCAGTTGAGGGACCATCCCCCCCCCGTCTCCCGGTGTGTCTGCCGCCGTAGGAAGCGGAGGTGGCATCACAGCCGGAAAGTGGTCGAAAGCACCGGGCCACACGTCCGCGGCGCAAAACCCACACACCGGCAGGTACACCTTTTTCATGAACGCCACCACACTTTTCTTAGCGCTTGCCTGACACGCCCACATACGCACCGGGCTCTCCTCGTGCCCGCACCCACAGCGAGCGCAGCTCTCTGCGACGGACGCCAAGGCCGTCGTGAGACTGTGAATCACCTGGGCCCCGAGGACCCTGTCCTCGTCCGAGATCCTTGCCTTCAGGCACTGCCTGATCTGGTTGGTAGGGTGTAAGCACCCGGCGACCTGACCAAGGGTGCGATACCTACGAGCAGCGTCGTAAAACAGGCGCTGGGCTTCGATCCCCGAGTTGGCATACCCGACCACGTGTTTCCGGAGGGCGTCGCAGACCTGTATAGGAAGGGAAATAAAGTCCCATGAGTGCGGCGGAAGCGCTGTCACGCCCGCGCGCGACTCCTCCGGAGGGCTTTGAACGCCCCGGTTCTCGACGTCACAGGTGACGACGGAAGTCGGCTCTACCAGCTCATGTCCCTCTCGGGAGATGGGCGTCTCCTGAACCGGACTCGACGCTGCCGCTGAGGGCCCCCGAGCGTCTGACTCCACGGGCCCTGGGGGCGAGGCCTGAACCAGGGCGAGCCTTTGGACTTGTGACTCTATGACCGCCTGCAGCCTCTCCTCCAGCTGGGCCTCGGCTGCCGCTCGCCGCTCCTCGGCGGCTACCTGCTGAGCGACGCTCTCGTCGACAGCCAACTGCCGGGCAGTCTCCCGGGCTTCTGCGGCCAGCCGGTCTGCAGCCCAGCGCTCTTCGACAGCGCGTTGCTCGGAGACCCTGCGTTCCTCGGCGGCGCGCTGATCGGAGATCCTGCGCTCCTCGGCAGCTCTTTGACTCTCTTGGAGTTGCCGAGACAGCTGTTCCAGGCGAGCCTCGGCAGCCGCCTCCCGAGCTTGCGACTCCTTCTGCCAGGCTTCCTTCAGCTCTTGCAGGTCCTGACTGTTCCTGCTCGAAGTGGACTCCGGGGACGACGACGTGTTCCCTGAGGAAGTCGGACCGGGGTGCGGGGCCGATGGTGCTCGACTGGGCTTCCGGGTGCGAGGCACCGGGCGACTGGGGCCGCTCGGCTTAGGCGCCTGAGTCCTGGGCCTCGGACGTTCCGCGGGATGCTCTTCCTCCGATGAGGACGAGAGGGGAGCAAACCGGTTCGACCAGTTCCCACCGGGGGCTGCGGAACTCGGAGGTGCTGCACCTGACTTCCTAAGACCCCTGTGTGACTTCCGGGTGCAGCCGCTCATTCTGACGGCCGCGACGACCGCTCTCCTTACCTCCTGGAGGTCCGCCCCTTGGCGTACCAGCTCCCCTGGTCTGCCGGCGTTGATGGCAAAGACAGAGAATCTACACCTCCCAAGGGAGTTGTGAGGGTCCTCGCGCTTTTGCTGCATCAACACCCTGGACTCGGAGACTGACTGCTGGTGGATCTCCAGGCGATAAGCGCCGTCCTCGGAGAGCCCATAGTCCTTGAGCTGGAACCACATTAGCCCTGACAGCGGGTGGTCTTTCCCCAGGCGCTTTAGGCCTCGACGGATGTCCTGCCACATAGACTCCTGGTCGGAATCCGAGCAAGAGCTGACACCAGATGAGGTTCCCGCCTTCCTTACCGGACGGCGGGCACTCGTTCCCTGGGACGAGTCCGAGCTGACTGGGGTCGTCCTGGGGAGCCGGCGCCACTCGCGAAGACACCTCCTGCCCATCTGGGTCATCCGGTGTCTCCGGGCTCCAACCCACCAGGTGCTCCTCTCCTTGGCGAGCATCGTCTGCTGGTGCCATGCCATGAAGACAGCTCCAGCTTGACGTCTGCCTCTGCGCCACAGACCCTGTGTCTGGACGCATGCTGGCGCCATGCTGCGAAAGCGGACTCGACCCGGCGCCGACTGCCTTTGTCAAACAGGCCTTGAAGTTGGGCGACCTGTTGGGTGACGTCATTCCACGCTTGGAATGCCAGGCGCTGGAGCTCGCGCTGATGCGCTGACTGGTCCGTCCTGGCCCTCCATGCGACCCACGCAAGCCGCGCTGTTGCGCGCTGACGAGATGGCAGGGAGACTCTCGCACGTCGTTGCGCTGAATTCAGCGCCCAGGTGCTCCATTGACGGAGGGCCAATGCGAGCATGGATTGACGTCGCTCTCCTCGCCAAGCCGGATTGGGCCGGATGCGAGACTCGCGCCCCCGTGACTGGACGACGTCTAGCTGCTCTGGGCGCCGGACATCATCAGACTCCCCTTCTGCCGGGGGGCTCCAGTCACTGGCTCGGTAAATCTCAAAGCGCCCTGGGGCACTGATGAGATTCCCTTGCTCGCTCCCCACGAGGGAAGAGAGGGAGGACGCTGCCGGTCCCGACGTCGGTTCCTGACGGACGACCCTACTGCTCGCACTCTTGCTGGACGCAGGGAGTGGGGAGAAGGGAGCTGCCGAGGGGTTCAACCCCTTAGCAGAGCGGTCCGAGTCCGACCCGGAGCCGGCGCCTGCCGCCGGCGGTGCCGGAGCCTCGGGCGACGCACGCTTCCGGCGCGCCGGCTGCCGTAGCGCCGAGCTCAATGCGAGCTCGGACACTGGCTCAGCTCCACTGACCCTCGCTGGTGAAGGGGCTTTTGGTGGCGAGGCCCTACGGGGCCCACCAGACAACCCTGGAGGGGCTCTCAGGGGCGTGCGCGCCGGTGTAACCTCGCGGGCTTCACCGCCGTATTGGCGCGCAAGCGCGCGCCGCACTCCCCCCCCCTCTCACGGGAGCGCCAATCCCGGCTGTCTGACCCGCCAGCTGCGCCCCAGAACTCCCCAGAGCCTGGGCCAGCCGACAGGCCCGCAGCGCGAGACCCCGACCGACCGGACCCCACGGCTGAGCCGGGGGCGGCGCCGGCCCGACCCCCCCCACGCCGGCCCGACCGACCGAGGCATTCCTCTTCATCTGAATACATGGGCATAGTATGCGTGCTATGCGTGAGACCTAATTTAGCTAAAGCCGAAAGTGTACACGACACACGTGGCAACTAGCACCCGCCGATCTAGAAATTTACCACTTGCGCCCGAGCACAAGTGGCTACACCGGCCGAGGCGCGGAGATTTCCGGAAAGGAAGATCCTAGAAAGCTAAAGCCCCATGGGGGACATCAAACGTTGCACGCTCGCAAATTAACCAATCGAAAAGCGGTTGGTGTGGCAACTAGTACCCGATCCCAGGAATACGCCACTTGCGCGCGAGCACAAGTAAGCACACCGGCCGAAGCGCGGAGATTCCCGAATAGGGGGGACTAGAAGGCTAAATTAAAGGTAGGGGAAATCCCGAACCAACCCCGAATTTCAGCAAAGGCTTACGCAAAATTGAAAAATTTGCGCAGCGCTTCCGCCGCGAAGGGTCGGAATTGCCGAAAAACGGAGACGATTTGGTTTTCCCGCACCTGCGAGTCCAAAAGCACGTATATGCGTGCCATGCGTGTATGCGTGCTAGGACTAAGGCAACGCGCGCACCTTAAAAGATTGTCGTCGGGCTAGATTCCTCCACACCGACGCGGCTCCAAGCGACCTGGAACCCTCAATCCCACACACCACCGCGCAACAAGAACGAGAGCACAGGCATTCTCGATTTCGTAGTGCAAGTACTCGCTAGCTAATCGCACAAGGCGGGGCGGGTTGATCAGAATTTGCGCAAGAAAGACAAGGAAGCAACGTGAAAACACGAACTAATTACCATTTTGTAGGAGTCTACACCTTGACTTCTTCTCTTTTTTACGGTTTCGGACTTATACTATCTACACTTATTAAACGACCGCACGAGGTATGATTACGCTTGGTCAACTAAAAGACTTCGGTTTCGTAAATCTTATTAGTTATGCTTTTGCTTTCAAGTGCATGCTTTCAATACACAATATACAGCAGTTACGGCTCTTACTTTTTATGTTACAATTCACAGTTCAGTTCATCTCCCCGAAACGGGTTACACTTGGAGTTCTTATGCATTCAGGAACTCTTTCCATAACTCAACTGTACTGAGTACTCCGTACAACAGTCTAGGCACCTCACATCAACATCATTCTGATCGGTCCTACTGTACTCCGTACTGAGTACTCCTGCGTTTTATACTTAGCCGTTTTTCTTGCTCTTGTGCTTGCCTCCTAGCACACATTCGCAGGGAAGTCCTGGCGGCAGTAGAGGCCCTGGACATCTCCGCGGTGCTCTCGAGAGGACTCGCCCTGCCTGGCGCGACGACATCTGCAGGAGCCTCTCCACCAGGCGACCCTCAGAGCAGCGTACAGGGGGCCCTGACGGCGGACCATCCACTCGAGGCGGACGCCGCTGACAGTGTAACCCCCCCAGTGTCTCAGATTGTCGCTGAAACCGCTCCCGCCGAACCTCCCACTCAGGGTCGGCCAAATCCCCTCAACATGATGGTGGCTCGCCGGCGGCAGTCGATGGAGACGGTAGTGCACGGCGGTGGCAACCCTGACTCGGAGCTCAGAGACCCCAGTTCAAGCGACTCGCCTCCAGGCCCCCCCAGTGATCCACCTCAAGATCCCCCTGACGACCCCGCGCAAGGACCAGAGCCCTCCTACCCTCAGTACCCAGAGGTTCGGGCTCTCTTCGTCACCCATGACGGTGGGTCATTGTGGGTACACCAGTCAGCGGGGGTGCGAGGCGCGGCAACCGTCTCCCTGCCATGGGATGAACGCCACCGGGCTGGGGTGCAGGGCGACGCCATCCTGTTCAGGATCATGCACCTGCTGGGAGCGCCGCTGACTGCATATGCGCGCATGGGAGGCCGCCTACACCATGCACCCCTACCACTTACCAACCCTCGTGTGGAGACCTGGGTTCTCATGGTCGACCGCGAGGTCATGGATATGGCAATGGGGGACCCAGCCGCAGCCAATGTGCGGTCTACGAGCATGGGGCAGCCAGTGTGGGAGTGGATCCCTGCCACTGCGCGGGAGTCGGAGATGCAGAACTTCGACCAGGACGGGCTCGCCGCGTGGTCGGAAGTCAGCAACTCCGATTGGTACCGAAGCATGAGCGTGGTGGCCGCACAACCATCCACTCCCCTGCCCTTCCATACACCTCTTCCACTCCCCGCTCCACCATCAGCCCCTGCATTACCGCCCACTTCGACTGCAGTCCCCACAAATCCCGCGCCTGCGCTCCCGCCCGCGCATGCCCCGGGACCACCACCTCCAGCCCGTTTCCCCCACTCCGCCGCCGCAAACCCCGTTCACTCTGCCGCTGCCGCAAACCCCGTTCACTCTGCCGCTGCTGCGAACCCCGTACTCTCTCCCAGCGCCACCCCCTTTGTACCAGGCATCGTCCGACTGCCGCAGGGCACTAATCTGCGAGCATCCTCAGACGAGGTCCGCCTGGAGCACAAGACCAAGGAGATGGTGCTGAAGCTGATCAAGAGTGTGACCAGATTCCCTCGCTCCGCGTCCGACACTAAATCGGCCGACAAGGATGGCCTCCTGACGCAGTTGGAGCATTACTCCAACATGGTGCGGAAGATATTCCAAGAGGCCATCGTGATCGAGGCGCTGACCACTCCCAGCTGTACGCCATCTGTATCGACGTACCAGGCGAGCGTGTCGAGCCTCCTTTGGAGCACACTCTTCAGGACCAGCAGAAGAAATTCTTGGAGCGTGCGGCGGGGACCTTCGGGTCTGACCAGGCTTGGCACCGGCGCTACGTGGAGCTGGACGTGTTCTTCAGCGATCTGGCGGTGTGCTCTCTAACACAGGCCTACCTGGAGAACGCACACGGAGAGGCCACTGCATTGAGGCAGGCGACGAACGAGACCGCGGCGGAGTATTTTTCGCGGTTGGAGACCCGCATGGCCTCCGTCAACTTCCTGGCTGGCAGAGTCCCCAATTGCGTGGAGATGCCCAACCTGTCCATGCTCTCCACGTACCGCCGAGGGTTGAGGTATGCACCCAAGGTGATGCGGCGCCTGAGAGCCATCCACCTGGATGTCTCCAAGCCAGAGGAGTGGGAGAACAAGGCCGTCAATGACGATATCCCAGGCACCCACAACGCCCTGTTGAAGATACGGGAGGTTGCTGAGGAGGTGGAGAATGACATTGACACGGAGGCGGCGCAGAGGCGCACTCAAGATCGTCCTCCCCGCACTGTCTCCTTCGCCAACCCCTCACCTCGCACCCCCTTCTTCAGGCGTCCCCCTTCCTCGAACCGTCCAGCACTCGCCATGCTGGAGAATGGGCCCACCACCACCGCTGCCGCGGCGGTTACCCCATTGCCACCACCACCTGGTCTCCCCCGCCCTGACGCTCCGAAGGTCCGCCGGTGTTTCGCCTGCGGCTCCGCGGAGCACATCGTCCGTAACTGCACGGATGAGACCAAGCTCAAGGAGTGGAGGGCCAATGCACCTGCTCGATTGGCAAATTCTCCTGGGTTCGTGGCCGCCGTCGTCTGGGCCATCGAGCAGCAGGAGGACATCTCCTCGGTGGATGGCGTCCCAGAGGAGTTCTCCGAGGAGGTCCTGGCACTTGCTACCTGTGAGGACGAGCAGAGCTACCAGACTCTGGCGGCCCTCGCTGGTATCGAGCTTGTGGAGGGTGACGGTCTTCCCCCGGTTGAGGACGATGAATGACTGGCCGGCGACCAGTCCCCGACCCTGCCCTTCGGGGAAGTGAGGTCACACCCTGATGATCAGACCCTCTCCGCCCTGGAGAAGCGGTCAGAGCCAGTGGAACCCCGACGCGCACGAGGACGCAGAGACCCTTGGGGCCATCGACCTCATCCCCAGAACGTGGCCTTCACCTCTGGAACCCGCTTGCGACGCACCTACCGCTCGGCTGGTGCCCCATCGCTGCCGAGGGATGACCTGACCAGCCACCCCCTTGCAGAGAGCGCCTCTTTCGACGAGCCATCACTACCTCTTGATGACGGCCCTGCTTACACACAGGCAAGAATCGAGGGTCGGAGGGGGCGGCGAGTTCCCCGGCACAGACCCCCCATTATGGGCAGCAACCGTGGAGAGCCCCGCGATCTTCGCCCCCAACCACGTGTTGTCCTACCATTACCCAACTACCAGTCCAACCTTGCAGATCCGCGGAAGAGGCTGACTGCGTGGCACTGGAAGAGAGATCTGTATTCTCTCCCCCTCGAAGTCGCCATGCAAAAGGTTCGCAGAGCTCTGCACAAATCCCCGGAGGCTGCCAAGGACCTGGTGGATAAGATGTGGGAGCGCACCCGTAGCCGCATACGCTCTGGGAGCCGATCGCCGAAGGAGCACGTGAACCGCGCCAACCAGCTGGCGGAGAGGGTACGCATTGCCCGTGAACCTCAAGATCGCAGAGAGGGCCATCAGCGCATAGCACTGTGGCACCTCCTCTCACACGACGGTCATTAGCAGGTCCTCGAGTCCCCTAGCGCCAGCCCCTCCGACCTCTACGCGGCTTGGAGAGAGCTGTCGCCCGCCGAGCAGCTGGAGGCGATCGCCACTTCGAGCCCAGACTCCCTCCCCGGTAGCAGGCTGTGGGAAAAGGAGGGCGCACGAAGAGCAGCAGCGAGATCCTCGACCTCTCTCTGCACCTTGGACACTGAGGTGGGCACGATACCCGGGACAGCGGGAGACGTGGGCTTACCTGGCGCCTGGTGCAGTCTACACGCAGTACACCAGTACAAGATGAGGAAGCTGGGCCCTAGCCCCTTGGGAGCATCCCCTCCATCATCCTCACTGGTCGAGCCCACGACAAAGACAACCTCGCACCATGACAACGCGCCGGCTACCCCGGGAGGAAACCTTGAAGGTTCATCCGACTGCGTAGTTACAGAGGAAACCTCTACATCCAGCTCGCTTTGCTTCACCCAACAGATGACCACCGTCAGAACGCACGAAGCAGATGAAGCGCCGCCCCGCCTCGACAGCCACCCCATCGCTGAAGACCCCGAGGTTATGGGAGAGGAGCCCTCGGTTGATTCGCTCTGCTACACCCAGCAGATGGCAGCAGCTGGGACCCCTGAGGCGAGAACTGATCATCAGAGCTCCCACCAACTCGCCCACAACTTCCCCACTAGCAGCCCTCAGCATGACGAGGGTCCCCTCACCCATAGCAGTCTCACCAACAGTGTTGCTACCCATTTGAGCCCCACCGCAAGCGGCACTACCCACGTGAGCCCCACAGTAAGCGGCACTACTCATGTAAGCCCTACGACCAGCGGCACCACCCACGTGAGCCCTACCACCAGCGACACCACCCATGTGTGCCCTACCACCAGCGACACCACTCATGTCAGCCCCACTTCGAGCGAAAGCACCTCAGCGGGTACCCTGTTGACGGCGAGTGTGGACAACCTCGTCAGTCACCCGACTGAAGATGTTGACTTGCTGGATGAGGAGTTCTACGCCGCGTGTAGGCAGACGTTGGAGGAATGCCGCGAGGCCTCGGACAACATCCTCCCCAACCTTAAGTGCAAAAGTATACGCACAGATGGGGGAGTTCAGTGGAAGACCGATATTGAGGGTACCCTCGCAGCGGCACATGACGAAGAAGGACCGCTGCTGCTGGTGTTCTATGCAA
>LGRX02028492.1:0-28629 GCA_001247695.2 Cymbomonas tetramitiformis
AGAGGTAAGACGAAAACAAATTGAGCAAAATTGGTCAACGATCGGCCCACGGAAGTCAAGGCAACGCTGCAGCGCGATACCACTTAGGGTTAACCACTGCTAAGAACACTGGAGCGCGTTAAGGGCAACGCAAGCAAGCTGCATCTGCCAATTCAAAGAACATTTTCGGATTCCTCAGCATAAATTCGTGCAATCCCGCGCAGCTGCAAAGACACGTGACGAAGAACACGCACGCCAGCGGAATAGCGCTAATCCGAAGCTGCATCACGCCAATTCCGAGCCACAGAAGAACTTTGCGCACACATTCCAATCGCAGAGCAGAGAGTAGACGAAGATTCCGCGGAAAACACTGACCAATTGGCGCAATTTCCGAGAAGAACTAACGTGCAAAATTGCCAGCGAGTAAGAAAAACGACGAGTTGTTGACCAGCGCGTCAGAGCGCGAACATAAGGCCAGCGGCCAGAAGTACAATTTTGACCATTCCCAAACTCGAATTTAAGCAGCATGGGGGTAATTGGCAGTCTATCGTGCCCCCTGGCACACGCGGTGCTTTGTGCGGGAGCGGTAGGCGGCATCGACGTGTCCGCCTACGGCTTCACCGTGGAGCAGCAGCCGGCTTCCGAGGGGGATGACATTCTCCGCCGGCTCGACGATCTTGCCGCGGAGGTTCACTCCGCGGCCAACCCGCAGGTACATTACACTCACGCATCTTTCCCGCCTACTGCCGGCATCGGGCAGGAGGCTTCGGCTCTGGTGTGCGGACCCGCCGCAGCGGTGGCCACACCGGAGGAGCAGGTTCCGGCAGGTGGTGCGGCGGCATCGGCATCCGCCGTGCCGGCCCCTGCTATGCCTGTCTCGCAGGGAAAGGATGTGAAGCCCGCGCCACTTCAATCGGCGCGGGTGACCACCACAGCGGACGCGGACGGTGAGTTCGCTGGGTTCGTTCAGACCGTGAACCACGCCGCCATCGGACAGGTTGATCTCACGGGGTACGCCACGGACGATTATGAGGACCTCGCCGACGGCAGCTTCGTCGTGAAGCCGCGGGCTTCGACAATCTCGGCAAATCACTCGTCGACGCCCGCAGCCCGAGCACCTCACTCTGGTGGTGCTCTGGGGGATTGGCATGACGGTGCTCCCCGCAGCCACGGCTGTGGAAAGCCTCCGTGGGGCTTCCCCGCCCACGCGGGCTTATGGGGGATGCCGTTTCTACTTTCCTTCATTCTCTTGATTTCTGTCATGGGAGTGGGAGCTGCCACCTATACGGTGGCCAATGACATCGACCCTGTGCAGGTATCGGGTCGGGCTGCGCCGCAGCCTGTGCTGTGCAGGGGAGAGGAGGCACCGCTTGTTCCGGTGCCGTGTGCTATTCCACCTCGTCTCCACCGGCGGGAACAGAGGCGGCAAGGCCTCTATATGGCTCCGGTGCCATGGCATCCCGGGCCGCCACCGCCTGCCATGTTATTTAAGGACGGTCCTCCGCTGTCGCCGGCGTCGTCTTCAGATGACGAGGCCCCACCGTCAGGCAGCACTTGGCAGCACCCCGGTGCGGTGCAGCCTCCCGTGATCAACGAATCAGCAACACCGACTCCGTCAAATTCTCTGGCGAATGATTTTCCAGTGACCGACACCTTACACTTTGGCCGCCCCGTATTGCTCCGCCGTGCTACTGCGGGCTACTACGGTGATCGATGTGGTGGAGGTGCTCCTCCGAACTTTGACCCCGAGAAGTTATGTTACTGGTTCTGGCAGTACACCACTTTCATGGTGGTGTGCTGAGATCTACTTTGACCTCAACATGGTCTTCAATCTGGTTTATGCTTTTACTTTGACACCTTTGAATTCTTCAATCTGGCTTGCTGGTACAGTGCTTTTCAGTAGTTTAGCAGGACCTGAGTGCCTGCGTGTTTTCTGCTCTTGTGCCGGCTAGAGGGTTTCAATTTGTGTATCAGAATAGCACAGTTGGATTAGCAGTTAGGACTTGTCACCCTGGATTCTGCCCTAGAGATTTACATTTCTGACTCTCCTAGCCAGTCACCACCCACAGTGATGGGGTGGTGTGCTGGAATCTGTATAGGCAGCCCTGACAGGCAGGCCCCTATGACAGACCCCTAGGACCAACACTGGACTGCTGACTGATCTATAGGTTCGTGTTGTGACACACGCCGTGTCACAGGTAGGCTAGTTTCCGAGACCGTTGCGAGACCGTTCCGGGTATATCTAGCTTAGGGTTTATTTATCTTATGAGAGTTTATCCACCCAGTTCGGGACCCTCTGATATCTAGTGAACTAGGATATTCCGGTAAGATCAAGCCGGCGTACTCCGACTCCGACCGCGTCGCTGACCTCTGGCACATCCTGTCCGAGTCCGCCAAGAAGAGTCCCTACGTCGCCCCACTGTACCTGGTGGTGCTCCGCGAGCAGCGTTCAGGTCATTCTTTCACCTTTGACCGCCTCGCACTACGCATCTGCCTCGCATTCAGGGACGAAAGCCCCCTGGCCACACTTTCGTCCCCGCCGAGCCCCGACACTCGGTCTGAGGGTTCTGGGTACCGCCCTAAGACCGCCGCCCAGAAGCCCCAGACCCCTGACCCTCCCGGCCGTCCTACGGCCATGGCGCTCCGCGCGAAGAAGCAGTCCGACACGCCGCTTGATGGGAAGTGGGTGGCCGACACCCCCACCGCCTTGTACCTTAAGTGGTATGGTACTGGTTATCCGTGCGTTGTCTGTTTCCGCGTGTGGGGTGTCACAGATGCTCATCCCGACACTCGTGGTGCTTGCCCCTTCGTGTGCATCGAGGCCTTCGCCAACATCAAGCATTTGGTCACGTCCAAGCCGGTTCCGCCTCGCCCGCCGCTCGACCCGCCGCCTGCAGGCACCGCGCTTGCCCCGCCGACTGTTTCCGCCACTGACGCGGCCTTCCAGTCCGTGCGGCTCTCGCCGCCCGCACCTGGTGGTGGTGACACGATTGACGCCGACGATGGCGATGCTCTGGTGGTGCCTACGGCTGAGGACCTTGCCCCCCCGCTTCCGGATGAGCCTGTTGGTGCCTCCCTGGCCTTCCAGGACGAGGACGCCGACTGGCCGGCTCTCCGCTCTTCGCCCGTCTGCGTGCCGCACGTTCCAGGAGCTGGCATTGTGATTGGCACTCAGCTCCAAACCCTAGATTGAGACCCTCAATTGGCACATCACGAGTTAGCAAGTAACTAGAGAACATTACATTTCTCCTAGCCGCCTGCCCGGGAGTACCGGCTGGCCCTGCAGTGCACCTCCCACCTTCGGGGTGAGGTGGTGTCATGAGAACACTGACTTTCACCCCCCATAAGGGGAGAGGTCTGTGGTGCCCTGTGTCACCCCTCGCCTGCTCGGATGTCACTTGCAGTGCCTGCTGTTTGCTCCGCTCGTGTGTCACGGTCCGTCCGCCAGCTTAACTCCTATACTGGCTTTGACTCCGTTTTCGCAGTAAGATTAATGTCGATTTACCCCCCAATAACCGCCGGTTTTGACCCCTTAGACACCCCTACGCAGGGCATTCGATAGCTTAAATTGTGCCTAACGATGTCAGGAATAATTTGGTTCCCACCACATGCACATTTGTCTGGATATACACATTTCAAAAGTTGAAACCTAGGCATACATGTTGTGGAAGTATTTAATGCCATGCCAGCATAGGAGTTAAACCCGTTTATCTCCCAGTTTAATCTGACTTTAGCCAAACCGAAACCCTACCTCACTGCCTTTACATTTTACAATGCAAGCATATATATATTCTATATTATCTGCTTTCACATCACACTTCTCAAAAATCCACTCTTAATTATAGGGTGTGAAAATGTCACCGGCTAATTTCGGTAAAAACAACAGTAGTGCTCATTTATTTATCCATTTTTTCATCATTCAATTTAGCTCATTTTACATCGCTTTGAACTCGTATATAGCCGACATTGCAAGGGGCGTCCGATATATTCACATCTTTATGTGGTTCTTGAGTAACATCGAATCTATCTACAACCCCAAACCGTTCGAATTAGGCATTGGGAAGTTGGATGCGCCTTACACTTGAAAACATCACGTTGTACCCAAGCCTCTCGGGTGCATCCCGATGTAGTAGACACATGTTTATCTTGGTAGTAGATGTGATTGTTGATTTGGTAGTCGACACTTTTCTACTACCACCGGGTAGTAGACACAGGTTAATCTCAATTCTCTACATACCTCGACATACAATCCAAACCTTTGAGACTAGTGAAGCTCCATGTTTGCTTGTGCCAAGAAAATAAACGATAAACGGAAGTTAGGTTGCATCTGTTATTCAAGAAGCTCATTATTTTCAATCCATAAGCATTGCTTTGGGTAACTAGAGTGGCATAAACTGCACCAAACATAACAATTACAACAACAAGGGGCGTCTTTTGGAGACATGGGCATCGTTCCAAGATAGGGGGAAACGCGGGAATTCAACACGCGCACACACATGCACGTGCGTGTGTACATATTGTCTATGCGCTTGCTTATTAAGTCGATAACCACTGCGAACGTATTGAAAAAGTCGTAAACGTTTTTCATAATACCTTTAGCATATACATAACTAGAATAGCCACAACGAAAACCAAGGGGAAATTTGGTGAAATAGCTACTCCAGATAAGTTAGTCGCCCGAGCAGTTCCGACAGGGCTTTTTGTGGGCGATTCGGTGGCTTGCCATAAGGCATCTCCTTCCAGCGGGAAATAATGTGGCGAGATAGTTGCAGACAAGCTAGTCGGCTGGGCAGTTCCGAATGGACTTTCTGTGGGCGATTCGGTGGCTTGCCATGAGTCATCTCCTTCCAGCGGGAAATAATGTGGAGAGAAAGTTGCAGACAAGCTAGTCGGCTGAGTAGTTCCGTTTGGAATTTCTGTGGGCGATTCGGTGGCTTGCCATGAGCTACCTCCTTCAGACCTTACCAATATTTGCATGCCCATCATAAAGTTGTAAAACTCCAACGACCCATCCTCTAAAAGACACCTTGTTGCTCCCGTTGCACCGGATGGGGTAAACATCTCCATGCAATTTCCGCTGAAGCGCCCAGAAGCCACAGTAGTTACGCAACCGGGGAAACAGCCGGCGTTAAAATCATTCACGCCATTCTCCAAAGAACCATCAACCTTCAGGAAGTCGTGTACGAAAAATAAGCCAGATCCTCCGGGGCCCGAAACCGTGTATCGATCCCCGCACTGCTCGATGCGCTCCCAATGGCTCGTCGTCGTAGACATCCACACGCCCGTATGATCGGGCAACCCGTCGACAAGCGGCGTATCACAGTGCGCAAGCACAGGGTCTGGCAGCGAGACGAGACCACACGGGGCAGAATTTCCCGGGGTTTCTTGGGACCCGGATCGTGGGATATTCTCTTGGGAGACCATATGGTTCAAGAGTGTGGATTTAAAGATATGGCCAAGGGAGCACTTTTAACGCGAAAATTAGTCTAAGATCCCTGAGAGGAATACGCGCTCCCATAATCAAACCCCATTAAACCCATTAAGTCAAGTATTGTGTAGGTCATAGACATGTTTATAATTAAGCTTAATGAACCAGGGTGACCGGTAGTTGTTTCTGCACGTTGCCAAACCTCTCTCTTGTGGTGGCAGCCTGACGTGAGAGTGGTGAAAGCGTGAAACATTTAAAAAACGGAATACCCGACGTTACGCGACGGTTCAATTGTGTGTAGGAACCCTATCCCATGAGCGTTCCCCAGATACTCGTGAAGGTATCGACTGATTAGACTGATTGATTAATTCAGTCAGTGACATGAGCGACAAAAACCAAATCAGTTCATGTCACCGACTGAATACGATGTCACCAACCGAATACCAATTAATTCAGAAAACTCTCTCACCTCGCCCATCACATATATAAATAATAATTTATTGCGGTGGGGGGCGACGTATATTAATATTACCGCCAGAAGTTAAGGATATATAATTATATATATGATTTATGGTATATATAATTTATATAACATATTTGCTTGAAATTTCTTGGCGCTTCGCGATAAAGAGGGGGGTGGGAGGTGGGGGGGGTATTGGGGGGAGGGGGAGCCAGGAGGAATGGGGGCAGCGGTGGCTCCCCCTCCCCCTCCCACCCTCCCCAACGCTTCCACCTCGTGAACCCCCCCACGAAACGCTTCCCCGCTACCCACTACCCCAAGAACCCCCCCCACACCTCCCCCCACCCCCCTCTTTATCGCGAAGCGCCAAGAAATTTCAAGCAAATATGTTATATAAATTATATATACCATAAATCATATATATAATTATATATCCTTAACTTCTGGCGGTAATATTAATATACGTCGCCCCCCACCGCAATAAATTATTATTTATATATGTGATGGGCGAGGTGAGAGAGTTTTCTGAATTAATTGGTATTCGGTTGGTGACATCGTATTCAGTCGGTGACATGAACTGATTTGGTTTTTGTCGCTCATGTCACTGACTGAATTAATCAATCAGTCTAATCAGTCGATACCTTCACGAGTATGTTCCCCAGGCGTTCCCCCCGCTGCTCTGCTCGTGGCGACGCCGCTCAGCGGGGACGGTCATAGCGCCCCTCGCCGGCGTGCCGATAACTGAGTCGATATACGTCCTGTCGATAAGACGAGCGTTCTCGACCAACATCAAAGCTCTGCACGGATCCGTTAACAGTCCAGTGTGCAGGATACACAGCAGACGAGAGATTTTTTTGCTCCTAGTTCCTGTCTTGGTTTCAGAGCCCTACTGTGTCACAGCTAAGCTGCAAACTCAAGTTTTTGTTCAACGTATATACCTCGCGAATGAATTTTGCACCTGCGCTAGGAGCAGGTAAGATCCTGGCGTTGTCGGGCATCTCTTTCTCCGCAACGATGCCACGCTCACAGCTGCGGCTATGCGCCTGCAGATTCTTCGCAGCTCACAGATTCGCGCGCCAAGGAACGCTGGGGATCAGAGCCCGTGCGCCCTGTTTTGTAAGCATCGCCGGGATCTGCGCTAGTACGTAACGTGATAGCCTGCATAACGAGGATGGCGCATAGCCTGCATGACGAGACAGACGCTTTTCATTCTTTCGCTTCTGGTTGCTGAGCTTGGCAGGTACGCGGTTGGATCCTAGGTTTCCTCGTTGCGAGCTATTTCTTAAAGTATCGTTAAACTACAATTATTCTAGCTTGGTGTGAAGTTCGATTGGTATTATTGTGACAGCTTCAACTTTTGACTATTTTCTGCTTTTCACTTTCTTTGTGTTGCAAAACGGCGCCGCTATCCCGCTGCACCATGCTTGTAGAGGCCGTCGTCCGTGGAACTTGATTCCCGGCTTGAGATCAAACCCAACGGTTTCGCTAACGGGGTGTCTATGGCGCAGGGCATGCTGGAATCTGTATAGGCAGCCCTGACTGGGAGTCCCGGTGCAGGCCCCTATGACAGACCCCTAGGACCAACACTGGACCGCTGACTGATCTATAGGTTCGTGCTGTGACACACGCTGTGTCACAGGTAGGCTAGTATCCGAGACCGTTGCGAGACCGTTCCGGGTATATCTAGCTTAGGGTTTATTATCTTATGACAGTTTATCCACACAGTTCGGGACCCTCTGATATCTAGTGAACTAGGATATTCCGGTAGGTTATGGGCCCACCACGCTTCCACTGCGACATCCCCATCTCGGGCGCACACTCGGTCTGGGCACTGCGCAGTCGAGTGTGCGCCCGAGACAACGGTATTCGCTGCACGAAGCATTGCGCAGCATAGCATATTATAGTTACGCCCACAGCAGATCACAACACCGCGCAGCAACGGCACGGCATCCGGCTGCGGAAGTGGAGGATCCGACATAGCACAGCACTACATGCTGAAATCTGTATAGGCAGCCCTGACTGGGAGTCCCGGTGCAGGCCCCTATGACAGATTCCTAGGACCAACACTGGACTACTGACTGATCTGTAGGTTCGTACTGTGACACACGCTGTGTCACAGGTAGGCTAGACACCGAGACCGTCCGAGACCGTTCCGGGTATATCTAGCTTAGGGTTTATTTATCTTAGACAGTTTATCCACACGAGTACGGGACTTTCTGATATCTAGTGTACTTGGATATTCCGGTAGGTCGTGGCCCCATCCACGTTTTCATTCCACTTGCTATCTTGGCCATGATTGGCTAAGCAGCCGCTTGAAGAGGTGGTGCGCACTTGCGCGTTTGGGTGCGACTAGGATTTGGACATGATTTTACGGTAGACGTGTTTTGCGGCTGCGAGTCATGGGCACCGCGCGTTGCTATTGCTTGGGATTGGCAATGTTCATTTGCGTTACTTTACCTGCCCTGATCACGCTGGTTTACGTATTTTGGGCTGGTGCTCCGGACACCTTCGACCACGCCGACATTTGCAAGTGCCCTTCGCTCTTTTCGCCGCTCCGCACGTTCTGCCGTTACGTCATCCCTCCATTTCCGCCACAACACCCAGACGTGCTGCCGCGCATCATCTTTTCTCTGGCTTTCAGAAGAATGGCGACATCTACACGAGCTCGTAAACGCCTATTGAAGGACTCCGACTTGGACGCCTCTATACGGCTTATAGATGCGGTTCGGGACACCCCAACCGCTAGCACCCCGCCTGTGGTGCCCCCTAATCCTTCCAGCAACTCCGACGCCGCTGTCGCGTTGCGGAAGCATCTCGTTGACCAACACGCTGCGGTCGACGTGGTCTACAAGGGGAGACTACATCGGGCTTGGGCCAAGGGTATCCGCGAGGATATCCTTGGTTCCAAGAAACATCATTATCGTGGTACCGACGACACCGACCGCCTCTCCGAGTTGGTGGTGCAGCTTCGGACCGAGTTTGAGTCCGCTGGGCTGGACTTGGCCCCCTTTGACCTCGACGACCCCACCTCTCTGGTTATCGAGAAGGTTAATGGGCTTCTCTACGACGTGTTGGCCCTCGTCGTGGAGCGCAACTCAGTGGCGGACACCTGGCTTCGCGGTACGGACTCCTCGGCTGACCGAGATGGACGTCGTGCTCTTATCGACATCATCAAGGGGAGCGTACCGGCAGCCCTACGCGAGAGCCACCAGCAGGAGCATGCGGCGCTTCGTTATCCCGCAGGCGTTGACCCGCAGCCGATCTTGGCTCGTGAGCAACGTCTGGTGCGGGATAACCGCGCTCCTGACTGGCAGCCCACCGACGAGACCCGTAAGTTGTCCCTCTACAACCGCCTCGACCCCGTGTTCTACGCGGCGGTGAAGGTGCGGTACCCGCTTGCGGGTGACCTTAGCGGGGTCACTCTCCGCTCGCTCCAGGCGCTCGTCGTGGCCATCTTTCAGGCCTGGGCGCAGTCGGATGATGGGGCGGCAGTGCGTGAGAAGCAGACACTGGGGGCGGGCGGTAGGCCCTCCGCCCTTATCACGTCTTCTGAGTACGCGGTCCTTCTCGACGAAATCGCCGCCTTGAAGGCGCTTGTGCAGGGCAATCGTGCGGGCGCGGCTCAGCGACAGCAGCAGCCGCAGCCGCGCGGTAAGCAGCATCCGCGGGGCCATCGGGTGGGTGTGCACCCGGCACCGTCTGTGGGGTTCGACAGGGACAGCATGAAGGCCAAGCCCCTTTGCCACCGTTGCCGCAAGGCGGGCAAAGGGGACGCCTATCACGCGTACCGCGACTGCCCTCTTGGTGGGCGCCAGCATTCGTCGGCCACGGCAGCGGCCTTCTGCATTCCTATTGAGGAGGAGGATGCGGAGGGTCTTCACACCCTGGCACTTGTGCAGGTTTTCCAGGAGGCTGCGGATGATGGACCGGAGGCCTTCGCCCGTGCGGCTTCGGCTTATGGTCCCCCCGCTGTGCTTTCCGCGGGCGGGATTGGCGGCATCGACGTGTCGGCCTACGGATTCAGCGTACCGCCTCCGCCTTCTGGCGGGACCGACGACGAGGACATCTTGCGGCGGCTTGATGCCCTCACCTCTGAGGTTCAGGCCGCCCAAGAGCAGGTACATTACACTCACGCATCCTTTGTTCCCGGGAGTGCGGTTGAGGAGCATGCATCGGCTCTGGTGTGTGGCCCTGCCGCTGCGGCGGGGATCACACCGGAGGGGCAGGTTCCGGCAGGTGGTGCGGCGGCATCGGCATCCGCCGTGCCGGCCCCTGCTATGCCTGTTTCGCAGGTAGAGGATGTACAGCCCGCGCCAGTTCAATCGGCGCGGGTGACCACCACGGAGGCGACGCACGGTGAGTTCGGAGGCTTCGTGCAGACGGTGAATCACGCCGCTGTCCACCCGTCTGACCTGACAGGCTACGACACCGACGACTACGAGGACTTTGCCGACGGCAGCTTCCGGCTGAAGCCGCGGGGCTCGCCTCCGTCGGCCAATCATGTTTCCGGGCCACCCGTGGGCGAGCAGAGGACCTACGGTTGTGGGAAGCCGCCATGGGGCTTCCCTGCCACGGTTGGTCCGTGGGGCATTCCTTTCCTCCTTTCCCTCGTTCTTTGCATCTCGATCATGGGAGTGGCAGCCGTGCCCGACGCTCGGTCGGCTACGGAGATGCCTTCGCCTGGTGGTGATCTCGATTGGGAGGCTCCGTCATTTTTCTCTACGAATGATTTTCTTGATCCGGTGATGACGGCTCAAGGTCTCCTATTGCCTGACGATGTGCCACAGCTTCAGCCGCCCGAGCCTCCTGACACTTTGAGCTTTTTAGCATTTCAGGATTTGGCTCAAGCGGATTTGGGTATTGACATGGCATTCTACTACGGCATGGCCTTACATGAGAGCGGTCCTCTTGATGCGGGGCACTATTATGGAGCTGGTTACTTTACTTCCTACTATGGGATGGACTTCCGTGAGGCCACCGCTGACTACTTTGGTGCTGTCGATTGACTTCTTACTCACTCTGGAGGCACACCAACATGGTGGTGTGCAGAACTCCTGTGACCTCAAAGACTTCTTCAATCTGGTTTATGTTTTGC
Source organism: Cymbomonas tetramitiformis (assembly GCA_001247695.2). Taxonomy (NCBI): domain Eukaryota; kingdom Viridiplantae; phylum Chlorophyta; class Pyramimonadophyceae; order Pyramimonadales; family Pyramimonadaceae; genus Cymbomonas; species Cymbomonas tetramitiformis. Next base: position 10,963 of record LGRX02028492.1, read on the forward strand.
TTTGACACCTTTATAATCTTCAAACTGACTTGCTAGCACGGTTCTTTTCACTTGTTTAGCGGTGCCTTAATTGCCCGTATGCTTTTGTTCACGTGCTACCTAGAGGTTTCCAATTTGTGTATCAGAATAGCACAGTTGGATTGGCAGTTAGACTTGTCACCTAGCTCCTGCCCTAACACTAACAGCCTTACATTTTCTGACTCTCCTAGCCAGTCACCACCCACAGTGTTGGGGTGGTGTGCTGAAATCTGTATAGGCAGCCCTGACTGGGAGTCCCGGTGCAGGCCCCTATGACAGATTCCTAGGACCAACACTGGACTACTGACTGATCTGTAGGTTCGTACTGTGACACACGCTGTGTCACAGGTAGGCTAGACACCGAGACCGTCCGAGACCGTTCCGGGTATATCTAGCTTAGGGTTTATTTATCTTAGACAGTTTATCCACACGAGTACGGGACTTTCTGATATCTAGTGTACTTGGATATTCCGGTACTACATGTATGTCGCGTAGGGGTCGGTGGCATATGTCGATGGATGGCATGTGTGGTCTATGGTCTATGGTCTATGGTTTGTGTAAACATATATTTATGGTAATCTTATTAGGTGTGTCATATGTGTATCTTATGTAAGTCTATGGTCTACGGTCTACGGTTTATATAAAGATATTTTTAGTATATTTTATGTATGTAATAATAATAATAATAATAATAATAAAACATTTACGCTAACAAAGGGGACAAAGTCCTGAGAGTGCGGTATCCCTGCAAAGCAGGCTAGTGAAAACACCAGGGGCTACTCCCTCTGCTATAGCGCGCCCACAAAGGGGCTCAGCCCACTTTTCATCAGGGTGACATCTAGAGAAAAAGCTAAGTGCTAGGCAATAAAAAACTCTAGAAGATGGAGAAGCAGCCATGGCCGGGTGAGTGGAGGGGTGGCTGAATCTGAGCGGTGGGGAGGGAAGTCGAAGAATTAAGGGGGGTTTTGGAGACGTTGAGGAAGGTGGCCGTGGTGGGCGGGGATAGGGGGTGGCGGGGGAGGGGAGGGAGGGGGGCGGCCCCTCCCCTTGGGGACACGGAACCATCTTATATTGCAAGACTTTGAAAATTATTGCAGGAGGGTTTGAAGAAAGTCGTTTGACTGTTGCACAGCTTCTGTTTCTGTCATGGTTTCACTGCTCGAGATGTCAACTGTATGCGGGTCAGTGTTTAACAGGTTTAAGGTGGTGGTGGTGTTTAACAGAAATACGTCTCGCCTATTTTTGGTGTGTTGCCTACAAATTCTTGAAAGTTTTTTAAGGAGTGGTTTAATCTTACCACGGGGAACACCTATCGTGTTGAGGACAGTACCAAAAAGAGGAGGGAGGTATCCCATGAGTGTAAGAACTTTGGGCCATTTCACGGTGCTTATGAAGGGCTTGGAATTTGCATTGGCGATTGTCGTGTCGTGGTGACCACCATAGTAAGGCTCAATATCACTCTGATGATAAGGAGGGTCTTGAGTGGGCCATGGGCAAAGCGAAGAGGGAAGTACTTTGTCGCTTTCGTTCGAAACTTCATTCCAAATATCAGGGCCGACTCCTGTGTATTCTAGCCTCTTCTTCGTGACTCTGGACTTGGGAAGGACGTTAAGGAACCATCTGGTTTTCTTTTTTTGTGTAGGCTTCCAGTCAAAGGCTGGTTGAGCATCACTGGATGCACTGTCTATAGCTATGATAACAACATCCGAAAAGTCATCCTTATAGCATCCACCACCTGGAAGAACGTAGGGGTCATGTCTTATGTATGCCTTATGTGTGTCATATGTGTATCTTATGTAAGTCTATGGTCTACGGTCTACGGTTTATATAAAGATATTTTTATGTATATTTTATGTATGTCTTATGTTTGATATATGCTTGATATATTAGCTACAATCTAAGATTGTTGCTGGTGAGTCTACAGTCTACAGTCTACAGTCTACGGTTTACATAAACATATTTCTTGTATATTTATGTGTATCATATTGTCGATCTACTGATGTAAACACCACTAAGTCATTTTTATTTCTTTTCGTATCTTATGATGACCCAGTTATTCCACGCAGACTGTTTCGATGTATTCCCAAATATCGACACACACTCGGTTGAGTTAGTGATACTCGATCTCCCATATAATCAAACAGCTTGTAAGTTCGATAACAATAAAATAGAGTTAGATAAGTTATGGAAAGAATTAAAAAGAATCGGAAAACCCAAAGCTGCGTACATATTCTTTTGCATGACACGTTTCGGTCATGAACTAATATCAAGTAATAAACCATATTTCCGACGTGATCTTTGTTACGTTAAGTCCACGTCGACTCTCTTTTATCACGCAAATTATCAAGAGCTAAGAGCACACGAAATGATCTACATATTTGCAAAAGGTCGGACTACATATAATCCTCAAAAGACTGACGGTCAACCTTATACACGTGTTCCCGGCCGACGCACAGAACTCTACGCAGGACAATCACCGAGAGTAAATACCCAAAACACAGATGGAAAACGATTTCCCCGATCTGTTATACATATTGACAAAAGTAATTACAAGTCTACACACCCGACAGCAAAGCCATATGGTATCATGCAATACATAATAAGAACTTATTCAAATGAAAATTATACACTATTAGACCCTTTTATGGGTACTGGGAGTTCAGCTCAAGTCTGTTTAGATAATTCACGCAGATATATAGGGATTGAAAACGATCATAAATATTATCAGATAACAAAAGAAATAACTGAAAGCTGGCAAGTTATTATGCAATGATCTATGTAATAATATGTGAAGTGCTTTATGATATAATATCATGCAGGATACATCATATTATCACTTTACAGGTATGCTCGGGTGTTTGTGTGACTTTGAATGTTCGGATGCTCGGGTGCTTGGGTGCACAGGTGCACTTCGGGTGTTCGGATGCTCGGTCAGGCAAGACAAAATAAACCAAGATAAACACAAGAAGTTTCACTGAACAGACTAAAAACACATATTAAAAGTGAAAAAGTACCAAAACATATTAAGCAGGCTCTTGGGCTCTTGGATGTTCGGATGTCCACACTCGGATTCTAACCATATCTAGACTCAGCACGAAACTCTGCACGAGCATCCGGGGTTGCTGCCAAGCATACAAAAAGCCCTGCAGGAGTAATTTGAATATGGCCCTTGCTAAGCAGCTTATCATACAAAGCTACTTTTAATGCGTCGTCAGGGGCCATAGGAGATGCGGATGTTGCTTTGAGCACAGACTGAGATTCGAGTGTCGATACGGCCTCACGACTGAGCACTTTGAGCCGTGCTACTTCAGACTCTGCCGTCGCATCCCCACGCGTGCGAATTGCTGCAACCTCAGCGGTCAAAAAAGCCACCTGCTCTTCAAACTCCTTTTTCGCATGAGCCAACTCTCCGCGGAGAGCCTGCACCTCGGATGCCGTACGACCAGCGGAACCTTGTCTTTGCGGTCTGCTAGAAACAGCAAGTCAACAGGCAGTGGGGATCCGCAGCCGACGGTGAACAAACGGATCACTAGACTCGTATAGATGGACATAAATACTGAGTCTAGGTCACTAGCTGTACACCGAGAATGACACACTGGATATGACACCTGATTGTACGAACTAGTCAGGCTGTCATTTCCAGCACACCACCTCATTTGAGGTGCACAGCTTGTGACAGCACACCACCCTAGCTACTAGAGTTTACTGAAAAAAAATGTAAGTGGTCAACTCTAGGAGCTAGCTAGGTCTCAAGATGTGGTTGAGTGCTAAAGCATAAATTACATGCTAGGATGAGTTGTGAGCAACGAGATAAAATCAATACTTCTCCGATCTCTCAATCCTCCTTGCCTGCAAGTGGCTGGGTAACGTGCAAGAGAAACCGCCGGTCTGCATGTTGGATTAAGCAGCTAAGAAAGTCCTGCCGGTCGATGTAGCTCTGCTGTCTGTTGCACTTTGAAAGGGGATCTCCGCCCATGGATAACGTGCCATAAAGAAAACAAACGCTGCTCGCAAGTGGCTAGGATAGTAGAAAAGATGCTAAAGTAATATCCAATCCCAACTACAGCAAGTGGCTGGCCCCCAAGTGACGCCCCGCCGGTCAATGCAAAGAAATCAATAATCATCGGAGTAATACTCGTCGTCACCATACTCGTCAAAATGCTCAGCGAACTTCCCTGACGCACCACCATACTCGTGAGATTCGTAGGCCCCCGCGTCCCAGGCTACCCACTCCTCTGGGGTATAATCATCATTGTGCTCTTCTCCTTCAGCGAAAGCTGCCTCCGGAAAATTATCGTTTTCAAATTCTTCTGTGTCTGGCTCACGGAATGAAACTGTGCCCACAGAAAACTCGCGCTGCGGTAAAAAGTCCTCCTCGATCGAGGGTTGCAAAACTCCGCCATAAGATTCCAGCTGGAGACCTGTGTCCAGCGAAGAACCCTGTTCCAATCGAGAATCTGAAAATAGCGGAGGGGCCAAGTGGCCATAATCCCTGTCTTCCTCTTCCAAACTGTCTTCAGAATCATCGAAATACCCAACAGGGTACTCCGATTCATCTTCCTCTTCATCAGAATCAAACTCCTCAAAAGTGCGTACCGCCCCAGAGCCCATACAGTATAGGGAGGCGTCACAGTAGGGGGCGCATGAATATAATGAACTTCGTGACTCACAGGAGGGGCCTGTGCGTGCGCGCTACTCGCCCCAGGGATACTAGGGGAGGGTCTAGTGGTGGTAACCTGGGAATGAACTGATCGGACACCCAAAATCGTGGGCTCGTCGCCAACTCCCATCTCACAAAACGAAACCGCTGATTTCCCGGAACACATGAAATGAGACCCGCCGGTCTGAGCACCACCCATCACTGTGCCATGCCGTATAGAGACCCAACAATTGATAAGTTGGTATTTCCAAAGTACCCGATGATCGGCACATGGATTACTCCGGAAGTCAACGAAACCATCAATATGGGATACGTTATAGAAGAGATCTACGAAGTGGCACATTGGGAAAACACGTCTCGCAATATCTTTAAGGGTTACATTGACACATTCATGAAATTGAAGGCAGAACCAAGTGGCAATGATGTATATGACGAAAGCAGGGAACTCAAAGAACCGACCGATGAAGACTTAGAGCATCGAGTTCAACAATTTCAAGAACACGAACAAGTGACTCTCGATAGGTCCAACATCAAAGACAATCCAGGCATGTATAAAGTCAGCAAGATTATGCTTGTCGCTTTAGGGGGGAAACTCGGTGAACGACAAAACAAACCAAGGACGAAGGTTATTGATAAACCTGGAGAATTTTACAACACGATTAGTAACAAACGGTATGATTGCAAGTATGAATTTGTAGGAAATGAAGGAGAGGGAATGGTATTAATGAACTTTACGGAGAATTCAAATGTATACAACAATACAAGATTTTCGACAAATGAAGCACTTGCTGCATTCATTACGGGATAAGGGCGACTAAAGGTGTACTCTTTGTTAAAGGCGGTGGGCTTTGAAAATGTGTTATATATGGATACTGACTCCGTTACTTACAAAGAAACGCCCGAAAACTATTATGTATATCATGGCGACAAGATCATGGGACCATGGTTTGGAATGTGTAAATGTGAATTGAAAAAACTGGAAGTAAAGCATGGAAAATGTATAGAATTTGTAGCGACCAATGACAAGTCGTATAGTATGAAATTCGAAGATGGATACACATCTAGTACATTGAGTGGCTTTCCTATCAACCCTGAAAGGCGGCAAAATATCAATCATGATGTAATGAGAGATATGGTGATCGGAACAAACACACGGCCAGTGTCCATCAAAGAAAGGGTCATAAGGCATCAAAGCAAGTCACTAGGCTTAGAAACTAGAATTCAGTCCAAAACATTTAGCTACACGCCTTATGCTAAAGGAGAAGAAATCGATGATTATGTTATTGTACCTTTAGGATAAAAGATACGACAATTGTATAGATGAGCAGTACTTCAAAACCCATTTCTGAAAATAGATTGCAAGAGCTGTATCTTGACCCGTCTTTTGGTTTAAGTAGTGCCAATGCATTTACCAAGAAGCTTAAGGCACAAGGTTACAAGGTCACAGAATCTCAGGTCAAGGCTGCTATTTCCAAGACTGAGACATCACAAGTTTTATCACAGCCTAAAAGGGTAAATCGTAAAGATTACTTTCCGATATATGGACCCGCTGACAAGGTTTCTATACAAGCCGACCTGGTGTTCATACCTCGAGATAAGTCGGTAAACAAAGGTTATGCCGTAATTCTGACAGGAATCAATATCAATAGTAATAAGGCCTACGCAATTGCTTTGAAATCTAAGACTGTCAGAGATACAAACAATAAAAGACAGGAAGATGTGGAGGGCATCATCCCTGCCATGAGACGATTGATAAGCGAAACCAAAATGGACACTCTTACAACAGATTTAGGCAGCGAGTTTACCAACAAACCAGTTCAAGCATTGTTGAAAGAGAAAGGTATCAAACATTACACATCTCAAGCTGAGGACCACTCTCGTAAAGGGAAAATCGAGCGGTTTAACAAAACATTGAAACGGAGATTTAAATTCAACGAAGCTAGAACCGGTAAATCTAATTGGGTTGACTATTTAGATTCTATAGTAAAAAATTACAATGAAACGGTGAATCAAGGGAATATTAACGATACTCCACCTAATGATATGACCGAAGCTACCATCCTTCGATCGAAATGTATTATTGAAGAGAAATAAGACTGCCAAACTCTTGCAGAAATTAGACATTAAGCCCGGCGATCGAGTGAGATTACGTGTGACTAAGAAGACATTTGATAAAGAGAGTCAAACATGGTCTACGCAGGTGTATAAAGTCCGAAGTAGAAAGGGATTGTCTTTCGTGATAGAGGACGGTGACGGTGACACCTTAAGCCGACAATACAAACCAAGAGAACTGAAAGAGGTTCAAGGACCTGTTTCCAAACCATCAAAAGAAACCCGTAGTACGAAGACTGATAGTGAAAGCAAGCAATCTATAAAGGTTGAGCGTGCGTTGAAGAAAGAGGGTATTGAACCCAATACTGATTCAAAGACATCTAGAAACTATGACAACTATGAAGTTAATGTGTTCATTAGCGATAAGAAATCGCCAAACTATCAAAAGACTTTGAAAGGATACCTTAAGCTCAATCGATCAAGGAAAAGGAAACGTAAGTATCAGTTGATATTCTATGACAAATCGGAAGAGAATGAGTTTGTCGATATCCCAGACCCAGAGATTAAAATGTTAAAAAAAAGAAAACCGTAATGTATACAAATGACCAAGCCCTATTGTGGTTTCAAGGATAGAGCTCCAAAAGGACGCAATTTATGGGGCACGAAGATATTGCAAATAAAAAAGCCAACTGCGTCGATTTGGCCGTATAGCGATTGTTGCCCCCAATAATCATGCACCAGTAAATCACCATCCCGGACCGAGCAATAGTAAATAAACTTTTTCTATATTACTTTAATGAGAACAATATTGACCGATGAGGTTGGACGTAGAAATTGTATGAAAATGATGGGAATTGCCAATGGATCAAGTGGCACCGATTTGTTCAAAGGATATGGAAAACTTGCTAAAAGTAGCTACGTGATAACGATGCCTTACTCGATGATGTTCCGGGAGCGATTGATGTCTTGCGCGCATCCTAATATCGCATCGTAATATCTGCACACGCGCGGAACGCTAGCACGTCCGCGTGCTTTGAATGCTACCGCCGTTTACAATCGGCGCTCACTCCTTTCCGTGAAATCACCTAGAGCTCGAAGATGGGGCACGCTCAAGCGAAGTATCGGCGGTAGAGGGGGCGGGGGCGGGTTTTGTATACAGAAACGCAAACGGAAAAGTCACGAGTTTTGGCATTCAACCGTTTCCGTAGGCGCAACACATCTCCCCGTCGGGCTAGTGGAGAATTATAGGCAGGCCATCAAGAAAGTACCGACTGGGCTCGTTTTGGCCACCGGCGCGTTTGCCCATAACGGAAAATGCCCCGAGTGGCAGTCGACGAACTACACTGTCTTACGCGATACCGTGTGGGCGAACGCATCTGGGCTCCAATGGTGGGAGCAAGTGGGAGTGAAATGGTGATGGCTTGAGGTACGATATGCCCCTACTCTATGTGGAGGTGGTGCGGGCCAACGGGGGTGCAGATGGGTTAAGTCGCCCACTGCCTTGATCGCACGCGTGAGTCGCGGCTAGGGGTGGGGAGGTAGAGGAAAATTCTGGAAATGTGGCACGTCATAGAGATATGGTGCAATCCAGGAAGGTGTGCAAATGAGGTTAAATATGAGTTGCGTGAACCCAATGGGGTTGCCCTGAAGTGCTCATGGGGTCAGGAACACCGATATGGGGGGTGCCGTATATCTCTATGACGTGCAACCCCCCAGCTGGGGGGGTGTGACCCATTCCCCTCGTTTGTGCGTGCAGTGGGCGGCGCTGTGAGTTGTGGGATGCGGTGGTGTGCATCCCACACGTCGACCGAACATGGAATAAGGGGTTTTACATGTCGACGGTGGCTGGGGGCTTGGAGGAATGCTAAAAACATTATCACAGATCGCGGTGATTAATAGCTGTCGTACGGGCGAGTGGGGCTGACAGGGGGCAGCAGGGCCTTACAGAGGTGGCTTGGTGGGAGCAAGTGGGAGTGAAATGGTGATGGCTTGAGGTACGATATGCCCCTACTCTATGTGGAGGTGGGTGCGTGCAGGGGGGGCCACTGGGGGGGTGCAGATGGGTTAGTCGCCCACTGCCTTGACTGCACGCGTGAGTCGCGGCTAGGGGTGGGGAGGTAGAGGAAAATTCTGGAAATGTGGCACGTCATAGAGATATGGTGCAATCCAGGAAGGTGTGCAAATGAGGTTAAATATGAGTTGCGTGAACCCAATGGGGTTGCCCTGAAGTGCTCATGGGGTCAGGAACACCGATATAGGGGGTGCCGTATATCTCTATGACGTGCAACCCCCCAGCTGGGGGGGTGACCCATTCCCCTCGTTTGTGCGTGCAGTGGGCGGCGCTGTGAGTTGTGGGATGCGGTGGTGTGCATCCCACACGTCGACCGAACATGGAATAAGGGGTTTTACATGTCGACGGTGGCTGGGGGCTTGGAGGAATGCTAAAAACATTATCACAGATCGCGGTGGTAAATAGCGGGGTACGGGTGTGCTAGGAGGCAAGCACAAGAGCAAGAAAAACGGCTAAGTACAAAACGCAAGAGTACTCAGTACGGAGTACAGTAGGACCGATCAGAATGATGTTGATGTGAGGTGCCTAGCCTGTTGTACGGAGTACTCAGTACAGTTGAGTTATGGAAAGAGTTCCTGAATGTATAAGAACTCTAAGTGTAACCCGTTTCGGAGATGAGAACTGAACTGAAAAGTATAACATAAAAGTAAAGAGCCGTAACTGCTGTATATTGTGTATTGAAAGCATGCACTGAAAGCAAAAGCATAACTATATAGATTTACGAAACCGAAGTCTTATAGTTGACCAAGCGTAATCATACCTCGTGCGGTCGTTTAATAAGTGTAGATAGAATAAGTCCGAAACCGTAAAGAAGAGAAGAAGCAAGAGTGTAGACTCCTACAAAATGGTAATTAGTTCGTGTTTTCACGTTGCTTCCCTGTCTTTTTAGCGCGAATTCCGATCATACCCGCCCTGCCTTGCGCGACTAGCTAGCGAAGTGCGTGCACTACGAAATCGAGAATGCCTGTGCTTTCGTTCTTGTTGCGCGGTGGTGTGTGGGTTTGAGGGTTCCAGGTCGCTTGGAGCCGCGTCGGTGTGGAGGAATCTAGCCCGACGACAATCTTTTGAGGTGCGCGCGTTGCCTTGGTCCTAGCACGCATAGCACGCATAGCACGCGTAGACGTGTTTTGGACTCGCAGGTACGGGAAATTGGAATCGTCTCCGTTTTTCGGCAAATCCGACCCTTCGCGGCGGAAGCGCTGCGCAAATTTTTGAATTTTGCGTGGCTTTTGCTGAAATTCGGGGTTGGTTCGGGATTTCGCCTACCTTTAATTTGGCCCGCTAGTCCCCCCTATTCGGGAATCTCCGCGCTTCGGCCGGTGTGTCTACTTGTGCTCGCGCGCAAGTAGCGAATTCCTGGAAGCGGGTACTAGTTGCCACGCCAACCGTTTTTCGATTGGTTAATTCACGAGCGTGCAACGTGTGATGTGCCCGTGGGCACTACGACAGATGCTCGGAGATATGTTTTTTATTGAACGTGCAAAGGTACACAATTCGGATTTTTATAATATACTGGATCAGGGCCAGATTGAGGTACAAACGATAATTCGGTTCCGAGTTCTGAAGACTAAACACTTCTCAAGTGCTCCACTTATTCACTCGTCACTCAGGTTGCAGGGTCAACCACTCGACAGCCGATGTCACACTTCGGCTCAACGTTCAATTCCCGATCCGATCTCATTTCTAATTCCGATTCATCATTCTCGATTCAGATGTTATGCCGATAGACTGACACGATGACTGCCCCACAGTACTGTCATACTACTGTACTGTCATACTGTCATACTGTCATAGCGTCATACTGTCATACTGTCATAACCTTGATATCTGATATTCGATTTCATTGTCTTTTCAACCCCGATGCGAATCTGACCATTCTTCGAGGGTCTGACTGAGTTCCACGATGACACCCCCCACAGTACTGTCATACTACTATAGTGTCATACTGTCATAGTGTGTCATAGTGTCATACTGTCATACCCCGGACATCTGGTATTCATTCTCATCGTGATTTCAAGCCCAATTTCACTGTCATCGTGCCAATCCCAGATTACCCCCGATGACACACATACGGACGCATAGGCATATCGGCTCACGCTGTGCCTCCGGGCACAACTCTCCCCCCCTTAGGAGTGGTCTACCTCCTGGGATCACTCCGCTAAGGTACCCATCTAAGTTCCAGTTCTTAGGTTTTCTGGTTCCTTGCTGTTTCCAGTTCTTAGGTTCTCTGGTCCCTCTTCGAGCATAGTTTGCCTGCCGCTACCAGGGCACCACTTTCAAGAAGAAGGGTGCCACTTGGAATCTAAAGCGGGTCTTCAGTTTTGCGGAGGCGTAAATGTCGGAAAAGTTGTCGTAGCAGAAGTGCTGGCACGGGATATACACTCGCAGATCGGCCCGCTCCAGTCTGCTGCGGGTGAGGTCCAAGCTGAGCAGTCTCTGGATGAGCACCGGTTGCCCATCTGCACGCACACGGTGTTGAAGCAGTACAGCGTAGCAGGGGCGTGGGTGGCGCTGAGTTCGTCCATATGCAGGTGGGCTTCATGTACTGCGTACCGTACATGCAGTAGGTACACACCAGCGGAGGAGGGAGCTGGCGCATCATAGGACGAAGCCGTAGCGCGTTAGGGAAGCGACCTCTGGGGTTTTCCATGAACCAATGTTTCGGCTCCAGGTAGTCAATGATCTGCAATGCTCGTCGTACGATTTTGTCAGCCTGGGGGAACCGGTTTGCTCCCCTCTCGTCCTCATCGGAGGAAGAGCATCCCGCGGAACGTCCGAGGCCCAGGACTCAGGCGCCTAAACCGAGCGGCCCCAGTCGCCCGGTGCCTCGCACCCGGAAGCCCAGTCGAGCACCCTCGGCCCCGCACCCCGGTCCGACTTCCTCAGGGAACACGTCGTCGTCCCCGGAGTCCACCTCGAGCAGGAACAGTCAGGACCTGCGAGAGCTGAAGGAAGCCTGGCAGAAGGAGTCGCAAGCTCGGGAGGCGGCTGCCGAGGCTCGCCTGGAACAGCTGTCTCGGCAACTCCAAGAGAGTCAAAGAGCTGCCGAGGAGCGCAGGATCTCCGATCAGCGCGCTGCCGAGGAACGCAGGGCCTCCGAGCAACGCACTGTCGAAGAGCGCTGGGCTGCAGACCGGCTGGCCGCAGAGGCCCGGGAGACTGCCAGGCAGTTGGCTGTCGACGAGAGCGTCGCTCAGCAGGTAGCCGCTGAGGAGCGGCGAGCAGCAGCTGAGGCCCAGCTAGAGGAGAGGCTGCAGGCGGTCATAGAGTCACAAGTCCAAAGGCTCGCCCTGGTTCAGGCTTCGCCCCCGGGGCCCGTGGAGTCAGACGCTCGAGGGCCCTCAGCGGCAGCGTCGAGTCCGGTTCAGGAGACGCCCATCTCCCGAGAGGGACATGAGCTGGTAGAGCCGACTTCCGTCGTCACCTGTGACGTCGAGGACCGGGGCGTTCAAAGCCCTCCGGAGGAGTCACGCGCGGGCGTGACATCGCTTCCGCCGCACTCATGGGACTTTGTTTCCCTTCCTATACAAGTCTGCGACGCCCTCCGGAAACACGTGGTCGGGTATGCCAGCCCGGGGATCGAAGCCCAGCGCCTGTTTTACGACGCCGCTCGTAGGTATCGCTCCCTTGGTCAGGTCGCCGGGTGCTTGCACCCTGCCAGTCAGATCAGGCAATGCCTGAAGGCAAGAGTCTCGGACGAGGACAGGGTCCTCGGGGCCCAGGTGATTCACAGTCTCACGACGGCCTTGGCGTCCGTCGCAGAGAGCTGCGCTCGCTGTGGGTGCGGGCACGAGGAGAGCCCGGTGCGTATGTGGGCGTGTCAGGCAAGCGCTAAGAAAAGTGTGGTAGCGTTCCTGAAAAAGGTGTACCCGCCGGTGTGTGGGTTTTGCGCCGCGGACGTGTGGCCCGGTGCTTTCGACCACTTTCCGGCTGTGATGCCACCTCCGCTTGCTACGGCGGTAGACACACCGGAAGACGGGGGGGGGATGGTCCCTCAACTGGAGCACTCGGAGCCAAACGAGCTTTCGGAGATGCCCGGTGCCAGCAGTCATGGTGGTCCTGGAGGCTCGGGGAGCGGTGACCCTGGAGGGCCGGGAGGCCCGGGGAGTCCGGGCGAGGACCCTGGCGGCGATGGCGAGGACGGGGATGGCGACAGCCAGTTCACCTTCTCGTCTTCCTCTCGTTACAGGGAGCCCCGAAGCCATTACAGTCGTAAGGACGAGCAGCACGCTCTCAAGGAGGCCCTCAGAGCCATGGAGAAGGCAGTGGACAAATACCACACAGAGGTGGAGGGGTCGTCCCACGTCTTTGGTCGGCTCCTCCGATTTGTTCGGCAGATCAGGGAGGTTCGGGAACTGGAGCCGGTGCGCTACGCCATGGAGATGGCGCGTCTGGAGAGCGGGGGTGAGGAGAAGGTGTTGTCGGACCACTCCCTGCTGTCAGAAGTGGCCAGACACTGCTTCGGCGCACTCAGATCCGAGTACCGCGAGCTTTCTTCGGTGTTGACGGAGGCTCGGGAAGGTAAGAACCTCACCCTGGACGTCATAGTGGTCCCCTTGGCGCAGCTGGTGATGCCCGACAAGGGGGAAATGGCGTCGATCGGTCCGTTCCTGCGTCGCGTGCGTCAAAGTCAGGACAGACAGACTCGCACGGTCCGCGAGTTCTGGGACGGGGTGCACCTTGCTCACGACATCGTGAGCCTGCTGGCTGCCCACGAGCTCACCTCTCCGGTGCCGGAAGAGGAGCTGCTGGAGATATTCCTTACGGGATTGATACCGGAGATAAGGAGGAAGGTCTTCCTTATAGCCGAGGGGAAAGGCTCTTCGGTCCTGACTCTGAGCCGGACGGCCAGTAAAGGCCGCCACGAACTCCTGACCTGGGCCATAGAGGCTGAGCGGGAGTTGCGGCAGAGCCAGGATAAGACGAGCCGCTCGGTCCAGCTGCTGGCCCACGTAGATGTCACGGAGGAGCTGCTAGCCATGGCGACATCCGCTGGCGCTCCGACACCCACAGGGCAACGACTCGGCTCCCCAGAGTACGAGGGCTGCCGTCTGTGCAAGAGCATGGACCATTATGCCCGCGACTGTCCGCAGGCGAGCCAGCGCCCGAAGGAGTGGGCCAAGTGCCTCCTGGAGGACACCCTGGCGTTGATAGGGGACGAGTCGGTGGAGGAAGCTTTGGCTGCCATCGGATTGGATTTTGTCCAGGAGGACGCTCCCCAGCCCGGGGCGTCCTCCCCGCAGTAAAGGGCGCGGGCCCCGTCACTGCGGGGTCAGGGGGACAAAAGGGCCCCGCGCCGGCGTCCACAGCGATGCAGGTGCTGCGTGATAGGTGGAGAAGGTGTGGGAGACACCTTAGTGGCAGCGCCAGGCGCCACCTCAAGAGCCAGAGTCGAGTCGAGAAGTATGAGCAGGAAGGTTTGGACATGCTAGCCGCCACCCGCACGGGAAGCCCAGAGCCTCCTGAGCGGGAACAGGTCGAGCAGCGCGTCCAGAGAGAGCAGGCAAACTTCTGGAAGTCCGCCAGAACCCCAGCAACCGCCTCAGTTCCGCGTCCCGAGGAGCCGTGGGAGCTGCTCTGTTGGATCACCGGTGCGGACACCCGGGATAAAAACCGGTCGAGCCACACAGTTGAGCCACGGGCAGTCTACCAACAGCACCTGGAGAACCAGGGGTCGGATGTTGCGAGAGTTCGCGGGCACTGGAAGTTCAGAGCTCAGCGTTTACCCCCAGAGTTAGGAAAGCCTTTCAGGCCCAGCAGCCAAGTGCTCGCCTGCGTTCCGCCATCAGGGCGCTAGAAAGGTATCTAAAGCTGGAAGAGTCAGAGGTCCGACCGGTCAAGTCCCTTGCGCTTTGGAGGACAGGTCAAAGGCGGATGAGCCAAAAGCTTGGACCCACGACTAGTAAGCCCCAGTTGAATCGAGAAGAGTTAGATAAGCGCTTGAAGCGGCTCGTCAGGGTGCGCGAGTTCAATCGCCGACGCAAAGCCATCTTGGATCAGGAGTTCGGACGGTTCGTTCGCGTTGCCAAGCCCAAGCCTGCCGAGGGAGAAGAACTCTCACCACCAGAGAGAACTTCAAAGCCCAGTCGGCCGTGGTTGACCCGAAGCAGGGATCGCCAGGCTTTGGGCCCGAAACGCAGACCATGGCTGACTCCTGAAGACAAGGCGCTTCGAACCTCTCGATTGCAGCGCAGGTACGAGTTGGAGGGTAGGGACCCGGCTTCTACCTCAACAGAACGCCATGCGGACTTCCACGCCTTCGTAAAGGAGGAGTTAGAAAGGGAGAATAGGGAACTTCAGCAAGACAATGAGCTGATGCACCGGGACGAGCAAGTCAGAAAGCACATAGCGGCTAAACTGGCTGCAGCGTCAGTCCAAGTCGCGGTGCCCCCCCCCAGACTTCCCGGAGCGCAGTGCAGTCCAGAAAGCAGTCGCCATCGGCCTGCTAGCGGACGCATGTACTTACTGCCTCCCGGACTGTGACTCCGACGCAGAAACGTCAGTCACCCGCCTGGACTGCATAATGCAGGACGGCGATATCAGTCCGAGCTGGTGTGAGTCCCTGGCAGCGGTGTCCTCGATGGGAGCGCGCCCGAGGAGTTTCGACAGGCACAGTCGCACACCGACGTTGTTGCTGTTTTGGGCCTGGATTGCGGGCGTCAGAGTCAAGGTGTTGGTGGATTCGGGAGCATCCACCAATATTATCGCAAAGAGTACACTGCAGAAGCTCTCCGGCGTCAAGCCGGTGCGCCACGAGCAAGCCATGCGGGTTCGAGTGGCTGACGGCACCACATATGATGCTAATTCCTGCATCAGGCCCAAGCTCCTTGCCGAGACGTCGAAGGGGTCTTACGGCCAGCAGGTTGAGCTTCGGGTAATGCCCCTCGACCTCAAGGTGGATGTCATCCTGGGAGGTCCTTGGCTGGCGAACCTTTCCCCGGTTACGCTGGATTATAAGAACTGGGGTTCGGTCCGGTTCACCAAGGGCAGGGAAGAGGTCGTCATCACCGGCTGTTCGCCGGGGTCCCCGGACCCCAGTCGGTCCAAGGACACGGCAATGGCACTGGTACAGGGAGTCCTTTTGAGCCAACGTCGAGCTCGCCGGGACCTGCGGACCCTCCGAAACAGAGAGGAGCAGGCTTTCGTCGTCTACCTCGGCCCCGATGGGTCTTTTGGCGCGTTGGCCTGCAACAAGGGGGGGGGAGACTCCGACGAAGATTCCCCCAACGATGTTGTAGCAGGCCTAGCGTCAGAACCCTCCTCCGGGTCCGAGGATAGTGAAGTCAGCGTGCGTCCCAGCGCAACGGTGCCGGACGGAGCAGAGGAGTCTGAGGGGCCGGGAGGGTTGGTCTCGGACAGTTCCGAGTCCGGCTATAGTGACGTGGAAGGAGCGTGTCATTTGCAGAGAGTAGGGGCGGTGGTCGAGGATATTAGGCCACAGGGATTTGCGAGTACGGTCGACGAGGCCGGGGATCACCCTGACCCTCTCAGCTTTTTCGCTAGCAAACAGGAGGCGAACGGAGCATTTGCGTTGCTTCCGCCAGCGGTGCGTAGACAGGCGATAGAGGATCACGCGGCCGGGAAGCCACCCACCTGGCACGCTCAGGCAGCCGCGGCGCTCTGGCAGGGCCGGGGTCTGGTCGCGGAGCGACGACCCCGAGCACGGCGTAAGCGAGTGCGTTGGCGTGACCAGGTCGCAGCAGTCGGTCAGCCTGGTGCTGAAAGTGACCCCTCCACCGAGCAGCCGCCGGGACCAAAAGTCCCCACCGTCCCGAGCCCTCAGAGTCAGAAGTCGCGAGCCTCGGCACCAGTCGTGCCGCCAGACACTACCCCGCCGCCAGCTCCGCAGACCACAGACCCGCCGGTACCGGCCGTCCCGCCAGGCACTACCCCGCCGCCAGCCCCACAGACTGCTCAGGCCTCCCCGGAACCGCCGGAGGACGAGATAGACGAGACGGTGTCGCCGGAAATCTGGCAGCAGCTTAGGGACCTGGAAAAGGAGTTCGCAGATGTCATTTGCACAGAGCTGCCAGAATCAGTCCAGTCAAGGGAATTCAAGTCCAGCATTTGGCTCAGGCCAGATTGGAGTGGGAACGCCTTGCACCGGCGAGGGTACAAGTTGTCGCAAGAGGAGTTGCGGCAACTCCGGCAACAGCTAGATGAGCTCTTAGCCAAAGGGTACATACGACCCTCGGCCTCTCCGTGGGGCTGCCCCGTGCTGATGGTCCCCAAGCCGAGTAATCCCAAGGAGTTGCGTCTAGTCATTGACTACAGACAGATCAATGAGATCACAGTCAAGGATAAGTACCCACTCCCGGATGTCCAGAGTCTCTTAGATGACCTACAAGGGGCTACCGTCTTCTCTACGATGGATGCCCTTTGGGGATTTTGGCAGGTTCCTATGAAAGCAGAGGACGTGGAGAAAACCGCAATGACTACGCACTTTGGAGCGTACGAGTGGTTGGTCATGCCTATGTGATTGTCAAACTCCCCAAGTACCTGGCAAAGGATGATGCAACAGTACCTCGGGCACCCACCCTTTTGCAGAGTATTTGTAGATGACATCATGATTTTCTCGGCTGAGGTTCCGGGTAAGAGCGCCCATGAGGTACACCTCGACCACCTCCGCCAGGTCCTGGAGGCATGTCGAAAGAATTCCGTCTACCTCAAAAAGTCGAAAGTCAAACTGTGCAAGCGATCCGTCCGGTTCCTAGGGCATGTGGTGGATCGGGATGGATGCCGCCCACAGCAGGATAAGGTTGCGTCGGTACGCGATTGGCCAGACCTAGAAACTGTCACACACGTGCGACAGTTTCTGGGCATGTGTGGTTTCTACCGGAGGTACATCCAGAACTTCGCAGATATC
>LGRX02028493.1:0-19658 GCA_001247695.2 Cymbomonas tetramitiformis
GAGCACACAAACCACACGGTCGAACGCATGTTGCGCGCGTACGTCGACGCCAACCAGCACGATTGGGATTTATGGTGTACCCCGGTCGAGTACGCCATTAATGACTCTCGTTCCGCCGTCACGGGATTCACCCCTTTTGAACTGACGTATGGTCACGCTCCGGCCTCTCAGCTGGACTTCTTCGTGGAGGCAGCACTTGCGTCACGGAGAGGCCGAGCTAAGGGGGGGAGGGGCGCAGCAGTAAAAAAGGGTACAGCCCACGAGACAGCCCGCCAGTTTGTTCGCCAGTTGCAGCTCGCTAGGGAGAAGCTGCTCTTAGCTCAGCAGCAACAGATCGCCCAGTACGACGCGCGTCACAGGTCCAGGAGTTACGCAGTAGGCGATGAGGTTTGGGTGGATGCCACACACCTCACCCAGCCGGGCGACCGCGGGTTGCACAAGAAATTGCTTAAGAAGCGCCTTGGGCCCCTTCGGGTGCTGGAAGTCTTTCACAGCGACAGGCAGATGGCCCTTCCCGCGAGCGATAGAGGCGCACCGTCGGCCTATAGGTTGCAGACGCCTAAGCAGTGGAAAGTGCACGATGTGTTTACCGTGGACCGGCTTTCGCCAGTAGAGTCGGGCAGCCGCTTCGTTGAGAGAGCTAAGGAGATTCCCCCTCCTCCGTTGGACGTCAGCGGGCGCAAGGAAACCCACGTCGAGAGGGTGGAGCGTTCGCGCACGCGCCGGCGCCAGGGCAGGAGGTGGACAGAGTACCTGGTCAAGTGGACAGGAATGCCCCGCAGTGAGAACGAGTGGAAGACCCGAGAGGATCTGGAGTGGGACGGAGCCGGCAGGCCCGGTGTTCCCAACCGAGCGTTGTTGGAGTTTGAGAGGATCGAGGCTAAGAGAGTGGAGCGAGAGAAGCTTAGGGTCCGTAAGAGACGCGACGAGTCCGCAGGAGCGGTATGGACCACGCTATCGGAGGAGCTCAAGGTAGACGGCGCAATGCCATGGGTGCCAGAGGAGAGGTTTGATGAGGAAGTAGGAACTTTCGCGAGAGTATCTGCTCAGAGCACCCTGCCGCCAGTCAACGGAGCCGCAGCACTTGAGAAGGAGCCAGTCGGCCAGTCTAAGATTCTTGTATTGTTTTGTGGGACCGGGGCAGTCGAGAGGCAGTTCACTAAGCAATTTCCCAACAGCGAAGTAGTTGCTGTAGACATTCAGCCCAAGTGGGGCCCCACACATTGCGAGGATATCATGCGATGGGACTATCGACAGTTCAGACCAGGACGCTTCGACGTAGTCTGGGCTAGCCCACCTTGCACAGAGTACAGCCAGGCGAAGACGGTAGGCATCCGAGATTTGCGTGCTGCGGACAGGCGAGTTCGTAGGACATTGGAGATCATCCGGTACTTGAGGCCCGAAGCATACTTCATTGAGAACCCGAAGGGAAGAGAGCCCCACGGGTTGCACACGCGTCGCTGCATGAGCAATCTACCAGCTCCGCACCTCGTCACGTACTGCAAATACGGGACCGCATACAGGAAGCCCACGCACATCTGGACCAACGTTCCGTTGCGCACACCCTTGCGAGTATGCGATTCCGATACGCCTTGCGAGTTCTTCCGGCAGCACGGTAGGCACGAGAAAGTAGCGCAAGGAGGGCGCGCGATGAGAGCCGGAGGTGTGTTCGCGAAGGGCATGGGAGCGCGAGAGAATTTGTATGGGATTCCGTCAGCACTGTTAAAACAGCTTTTCCACAACCTGACCCTACATGAAGAGGTGCATGCGTTCCTGTCTGAACTGCTTGTCAGGGAGGATCTGAGCGAGATGAGCGCTTTAGTCCAGTCAGCTGTTGTTGAGAGTGACCCGCCCGAGTTTGAGCCGGAACCGATAGCGTTAGCGGGAGTGCGAGCGGAGGTGACGATCATACCTGAGGGCGGATGGGAATCTGACGCGAGTGGTCTTAGCGATTGAGAGCGTTGGGGAGCGTCGGGAAGAGCGGTGGCTCCGGCCTTGGCGAGACCAGGCGGCAGGTGAGAACCTGGGTAATCCATCCGAGAGAGCAGTGGCTCTAGCCTCGGCACAGCCAGGCAACAGGTGGAAATCTGTATAATCCATTTGAGCAGTGGCTCTAAGCCTTGGTATGACCAAGCGGCAGGTGAGAACCTGGGTAATCTATCCAAGTGAGCAGTGGCTCTAGCCTCGGCGCGCCCAGGCAACAGGTGGAAATCTGTATAATCCATTTCACGAGAGCATTGGCTCCGGACCTGGCACGACCGGGCAGCAGTTGGAGATCTGGGTAAAAGCTCTAGCACTCCGAGGAGGCGGTGAAGGTTTAAAACCTTTCCTCCGGGCCGGCATCCGAGAACTGTCAGGTAATTGGCAAACCTATTGTCATCCCCTGTAAGTGTACCGTGTTGGGAGGTTTAAAACCTTGAGCGTGGTAATGGATGTGAAACCTTGAGCCTTGGGGGAGCCTGGTAGTGCAGATGGCAGACCGGTGAGAGGCCGACCCTTGTGCTTAAGAGGTCGATCTCCTTATTGCGGTGTGTCTTGGGAAGTGTAATGTCATCCCAGACAACAGGCGGCTGAGACCTGTATAATCATTCAGAGCAACAGTAGAAGATCTGTATAAAAACTTTACTGGTCCGACGTGGTCAGCGTGGACGTGACCTTCCCTAAGGGGGGGGGAGTTGTGCTAGGAGGCAAGCACAAGAGCAAGAAAAACGGCCAAGTATAAAACGCAGGAGTACTCAGTACGGAGTACAGTAGGACCGATCAGAATGATGTTGATGTGAGGTGCCTAGACTGTTGTACGGAGTACTCAGTACAGTTGAGGTATGGAAAGAGTTCCTGAATGTATAAGAACTCTAAGAGTAACCCGTTTCGGGGAGATGAACTGAACTGAGAATTGTAACATAAAAAGTAAGAGCCGTATCCGCTGTATATTGTGTATTGAAAGCATACACTTGAAAGCATAAGCATAGCTATTAAGATTTACGAAACCGAAGTCTTGTAGTTGACCAACCGTAAGCATACCTCGTGCGGTCGTTTAATAAGTGTAGAATAGTATAAGTCCGAAACCGTAAAGAAGAGAAGAAGTCAAGGTGTAGACTCCTACATTTTTTGTCAGTTGGGTGCGCATACCCAAATAACAAATCAGCCGAGCGCTTCCCGTTGGCGTGGGGTATCTAACGCTTGAATGTTGAATATTCATTATAATATGAGTTAGCATGCGAGGTTGCAAAGGCATCGGGACAGAATCTACGAAACTGTCCTATGCCTTTGGGTTTGGGTTCGAACGTACCCAAACCCAAAGATGGCAAACAGCCGAGGGCTTCCCGTGCGTCCTAGCGCACGAAACTTGGCACAAATACTGCCAATATACATATCTTTAAGTTACCTGAAGCTCAAGGCCTCAAGTTACTTGTGCGCGAAACGCGCAATTTATTTCTAAGGCAGATGTTTTGGGTTTGGGTTCGAACGTGACACCCAAACCCAAAGATGCCAAACAGCCGAGGGCTTCCCGTGCGTCCTAGAGCACGAAACTTGGCAAAATTACTGTCAAGATACATATCTTTAAGTTACTTGAATCTCAAGGCTTCAAGTTACTTGTGCGCGAAACGCGCAATTTGTTTGTAAGGCAGATGTTTTGGGTTTGGGTTCGAACCCAAACCCAAAGATGCCAAACAGCCGAGGGCTTCCCGTGCGTCCTAGCGCACGAAACTTGGCACAAATACTGCCAGATACATATCTTTAAGTTACTTGAAGCTCAAGGCTTCAAGTTACTTGTGCGCGAAACGCGCAATTTATTTCTAAGGCAGATGTTTTGGGTTCGGGTTTGGGTTCGAACCCAAACCCAAACCCAAAGATGCCAAGCAGCCGAGGGTTTTCCCTCGGCGTGTGCATGTGTGTTAATTCATATGAAGTATATGTACCATGGAATACATGTGAATATCCCGCACAAACGGGAAGCGCTCGGCTGTTTTGTAATTTTAGGGTGCACCCAAAATACAAAACGCATCTTTGAAACTCGGAAGTTTCAAAGATGCTTGCCGGTCGCGTGCAGCAGTAAAAGGCACGGCAAAGGGTTTAGGATACAGAAGAAGTAGGGATAGTTTTCAGAAGCACTAGAATACTTTCCATGTGCTTCTGAAAACTATTCCTACTGCCGCTAAATCTTTGGCGTCATCATCGCTAAACCCTTTGCCTTTCCCTTTGCCTTTGACCTTCCGTTCGCAGTTTTACCATGTGCACCTCGCAGCGGTGGCACCTCGGATCCGGCGAAATGACGATGACGACCTGTCTCAGGTCTGATGACATCTCGGTCGCGCGGAATCAGTTCCCACTTCGTGCCCAATAACGTTTACCGAAGAGTTGACTCAAGTAGAGTTTGAAATGTCTCATCTGCTTATTGTTCAGGAAAAAACCTTTTCTGCAGAATTCGTGCCTTTTTGCCAGAAAGGCATACAGCTTCCTGCATGCTATAAGGATACCTGGGGCTGCAATTGACATTGAAACCAACTTTCCTGCCACCCTCTCCAGGTCTCTGGCCGAAATTTTTGACGAAGCTCGCAGGTCCGTTGCCAGGCTCAAGAACTTCTCCCATTTTTTCTGCGGGATGAAGAATTCCTGCTTCGCAAGGTCAACGCCAATGCCTAGCCAGGTGATGGTCATGGACGGAATGAACTCCGTCTTTTCCAGATGAATAAAATATCCCGCCGCCGTCATGCATGACGAGACAACGAACACCGAGATTGCGGCTCTTTCCTGTTTCGTAAGAGTCAAAGCTCCCACTGGGGCCGGTCCACCGGCATTATCATCGATGTAGTATAAATATGGGATCCCCAGTCGCCGGATGAATCCCGCGTATTCCCCCGCAAAGGCGCTATAAATGACCGGCGCTAGCTTCCATCCAAAATTGAGAACTGTATAGACGTGATATACGCCCTCCCACAGGAAACCCATGCACTGTTGCGATTCCTCTGTAAGTCTCACATGGAAGAATCCGTTCGCTTGGTCCATAATAAATGCCGGATCCCCCACCTCTAAGATTTGTGGAAGCATTGTCACCGACTCGTAAGTAAACGGAATATCCTTACACCAAAGGTTAAGGAATCTTGCATCGTTGATCTTTCTTGGTTTGGCTGGCTCCACCCCTACCGGCATAACTAGATGCGGGGGAGAGCACTCCCCTTCTTTGCCCCAGACTCTTATCGCTCCCTATTTGAGCTCGTCATGTATCTTCCCAGAGATCCAGGGGATCAAATGATCCGGTATCCTTCGCATGATTCTTGAATTGCATCCTCGGGGGTGTCGAAACGAGCCCCTTCGTAAGTGCCTGAAAAATGTTGGAAGAAATCCGAGATGGAGACTCCATTCTTTGCCCATTCTTTGACCAGCAATTCCATCTCTGATGATGTTACCACTGTGTCCCAGAACTGGGTACACTCATGGATAGTTCCCACCCGGAACTCCCCCGGATCCCTAGCTGGTGCGGAAAGGGGGTCCGGGACCAAATTACCACTGAGGGCATCAATTACTGAAGGGGCCAAGGTGTCCTGCCCTTGGGCCTCACGCGGCCCTAAAGACTGTTGCCTCTCCATCACTTCCCGAGCACTGTCGAAGCCCTTAACCGCCATGGTAATAAACGCAAGCGGGTCTCTCACGCTTGTCGTTGCCGGCATGCCGGAATCCAGTGCGAAGTTGGCCAGGCTGTCAGCCAGTTTATTATGGTCCCGTGCCACATGCTTGAAATTGAAAACACAATCCGGGCGCAAGGCCATGTGAGCTTTCCCAATGATAAGTAGTCTCTTCAAGTCTTTTGCGATAACGTTACGGGAGCCCGAAAATGCTGACATCACTAGCTCCGAGTTTCCAACAATTGTTGCTGTGGTCAAGTTCCATTCTATCGCTCTCTGGATTGCAATCACAGCACCCACGAATTCTGCATAATTATTCGTCTTGGATCCAAGGCGCCCGTAGTCCCGAGTCCACTGTTGACCTTGTTCTGAGCAGAGTGCTACCCCGAACGAGGCTTGCCTCAAATCCGGCGACGCGTTAAAAAAGCGGCATGCACCATCGAAGAAAAGCAATCCCTTTCGTGGGGCTGAGTTTGGCTCGTGTCCCTGTTCGAGACAACAACCACACCAGAGCACTCTTCCTTTTAGAAGAATTGCTCCTCGAAAATCGCACCCCGGTCTCTACCGGGCCCCAATCTTGTGGAAAGGGATGGACGATTTTCGAGCCTGGCCACTTCCGGTGTGTTACTCGTGTAGAGTAACCCACCCGTTGCGGTCAGTACTCTAACCGTCCAGCATCCCCATGTTAAAAGGGAGGCTTCTATGACGGACGGGCACCAGGTGGTCCGTGCAGGCAAGATAGTTGGCATCAATTGCCTGCATTCGCGAAGCACTCCAATTTGAGATATGCATCCCAAAGTCCGAAATCCAGTGTTCCGAAGCTGACCCACGAAATCTAACGTAGAGCACAAAAACAAATCCGAAATTCGAAATCCAGCCTCCCGAAGACTGAAATCTGAAATCTATCGTAGAGCAAAAACAGCCAAATCGAAATTTCGAAATCTAACGTAGAGCAAAATCGCAAAAATGCAAATCAATTTTCCAAGTAAATTCATTCCACAAGAAACAACGCATTTCCATTCGATACTTAACTGTCATACGAAATCTAACGTAGAGCAAACAAACAAAAATTTAAAATTCGAAATCCAGCATCCCGAAGACTGAAATCTGAAATCTAACGTAGAGCAAAATCAGCCAAATCAAAAATTTCGAAATCTAACGTAGAGCAAATTCACAAAAATGCAAAATCAACTTATCAAGTAAATCCATTCCACATGCAACAATGCATTTCAATTTGATATTTAAACCCGGAATCTGATGTTACACGGTAAGACAGGCACCCTGGCCCGCTCCCAAAATATTGATACACTATTTACATATTATACAGCCCAGCATTCTGGCAACTTCGACGGTTTTTAGGCAGGCTCCCTCTGAGGAGGTGGTGGCAGCTGAGCCAACTGGTTCTGGTTATTCCTATTGTCATGCTTATTTCGTTTGTCCACCCAAGTCACATTGATGGATCCATCCTTGTTCAACGCATAAGGAGACTTGCAGTCCCGCAGCATATGCGACCCCTGGCATTTCGGGCATTTGGCATTACCATCTGCAGGAGCTCCCGGTTTTGCAGTAATATGCTTAGTGGCTCCCGATAACGAGGCCTTCTTGGATTGAGTTTTGATGAACATCTGCAGTTCTGACTCGTGCGCATCATCTTTCTCGCACTCTGGAACTGTAGCCCTTATTTGTTGATGTGCAAACAGGGCAATGTGATTGTCCGGCAAGGACGCATCCCTAGTACCTCCTGCCAACTCCCTCTCAATGAGAGTGGCAAGGGAATACAAGGACTGAGGAGTCTCCGGCTCCCTCGAACTGGCTCCCGGCAAGCCAAAGGCAGCTGCCACCTTTCGCATCAGCTTCGGTATCTCCGGCACCGCCTTCCCCGGGGTCAGGCACCACTCCAATAGCTCGCTTCTCAATCGGTGGGCTTTCAACCAGTTGGAGACCCCATTGGTCTCCTCTTGCATGGATCTTTGGAGTACCGAGTCCGCCTATGCCTGAATGTCGAATCCCGGCGTCACCGATGATGCCAATCCCAAGGGAGCCTGCTCCCTCATACCACCATCCATCTTCATTTACTTGAGGTTGAGGAAATAACGGTCTGGAGCTCTACATAGCCAGCGGTTACATGAATGATGCCACACTAGTAGATGAACAAAAGGAATTATATGACACACTCACTGACTGGGCAGGAAAAGCAGGAAATAATCCTAAAAAGGCCTACATAGAGATAGGTGACAAAAACTGTACTATTACCCCAAATCAGCGGGTGTCGGGTGGAAATTACATGTCATATCAAGAGCATGTCGACAAGAATAAGCATCTTCTAACTTATTTCAACAATGACAAATGTTCTCTCAATGAACTGATCATGGACCGAAACCCAAACACAGAAATTTTCACACATGTTATATCCAAAAACTCAAAAGCAAAGCTCACTCATATCATGGCAAACTCTACTATGGCAGAGATGACAGTTAAATCTGGTTGGACGGAGGAAAACCCTTATATCATCTCCGACCACGGGATAGTATGGGCTGAATTTAAGCTCCCACAAAACGACATCAAACCTGAGATAACTTCAGATGCAACTTTGATGACACCTAGATTTAATGGTGCCAAGGAAACCACACATGATGAGTACCCAGGTTACCCAATCAGAATGACAAACAAAAACACGGATACAAAAAGGAAAATAAACAAGAAAGATATTGTAGGTCTCCTTGAAGCAAACGGATACAGCACAAATGAACTTGTGCACGCGTGCATCAATAAAAACAAAGCAAGAGACGCTATCAGCACCATCAAGGGTGACACCACTGATCTTGATCTTAAACGGGATAATACTGACGGCAGCCCCATAACAGCGAGCAAGCTCATAGCTAAAAATAAAGAGACAGACAACATAGAACAATGTTTAAAATGGCACAATAAACCCAAGGAATGGTGGATTCACCTTAACAGCCCATGGCATGCAGCTCATTTACTCTCCAGAGGAAAGGGGATGCCAGAAGGTGGTCTCAACTTAGGCCATAACGACAAAGATAACATCTGGCATATAGGTTCGCCACACCTACTAAATAAGAAAGATGTAAATGCCTATCTCAAACGACACCTTTCATTCAGCTCACTGGAAGTTAAGAAAATCACGAAATCCAGCACAGATGATCACATGACCAGCTGGGATATTCTTCTACAACCCCATATGCCTGCTAAATTCTGGAACCTGTACGGATCTGAGATGCATTCGGAAAAAATAGACTGCACCACTCATTTATTCCAATACGCTACTGGCTGGGTGTCCTACACTGAGAGACTACATAGCACACTTGAAATGGATAATGGACTGGAAGCGGCTAGAAACGGCGGCACTGGCCTCAAGGAAATGCACCCTGACGCGACATGGGATACCCTGCACAAATTGGCACATCAGGCGGCAAGTGACGCCTTTGGCACCAAGAATCTGAACAAAACTGGGAGGTCAGAAAAACCATCAGCAGTATCTAACTATATATACAAATGGCTAAACACAGTACGCCGCACCATCAAATATTTGGATACAAGAACCCATGTTAACAACATTCCGAAGCAAGCCAAAAAGGCTGCCTGCACTCTACCGTTTGCCGCGCTCCAACCCAAACTCAATGAAACAGCAGCCACATGGAGATTACGATTGCATGAAAATTATGTAATAATCAGAAATGCTTTTCAAAAAAGCAGAGACACCGACATTGAACGACGCAAACTTCGAGAAAAAGAAGCCTTGCAGCATCTTTTCTCAACTAACCTTTCGAGGTTTCTAGACACAGTCATGGGAAAGATGAAACCTACTGAAAAAGGTGCAGCCGCTACCCCAGGTAGTGATGGAAAGATACCTGAGACAAAGACAGAAAGACTAAACACAACACTAGATGAATACAAAAATAAAAAACTATTTTCTACTAACCCGAATGAGCCAGATGAACTCCCACAGTGGCTCACTGACATTCTAAAGGATAGCCCTAAAATCCCCGATACGGCCGCTGCTAGACTACTGACAGAAATCACGCACAAAGAACTCCAACAAGCATACTCGGACTGCGGTATCTCCACAGCACCAGGACCCTCAGGAATGAGATACTCGCAGTGGATCAAGGGCCCAGAGAATTTTCAAGAGGTTACTGTCTCACTTTTTAACCACATTCTTATAACTGGGAAATTTCCAAAGAGTGCAAAATCTGGAGTCATCCTTCCAATCCCTAAAAATCCCTCTGCACCATGTACAATAGATAACTCTAGACCCCTCACAATGTTGGAAACGGGTCTTAAACTATTTAACACAATAATTGCTAACCGTCTCAAAACAATACTTAACACTCACCCCATTCTCTTTCCCATTCAAGATGCCTTTCTTCCGAATAAAAACATAGATGACTCACTCCAAATTCTGAATGAAGTAATTTCGGATGCCAATAGATACGACAAAGACCTCCACGTAGTTTACCTGGATCTCAAACAAGCATTTGACAGAGCTGAATTCTGGATGAGCAATTTAGCGCTGAGAAAGTTGGGACTCCCATCACAAATAATCAACATCATCTCAGACATTACCAATGATGCTTCTAGAATGGTACTCACTGAAGAAGGCCTCACAGATGAATGGTCCCTCGAATGTGGAGTTCCTCAGGGAGAAGTTTTGAGCCCACTAAGGTTTGTAGCCATTATGGACATCCTGGCAATTTGGTTAGCAAAAAGAGCAAACGGTGTAAACCCGACAGGAACCACATATGGATATGAACTGAACTCTGAACGCCATAGACCAGACAAACCAGGAAATAATGTTATTCCTCCCTCCCAAAACCTATTAGAAAAGGACACCACTTTAAATATCTTTGCACGGTTCTTCTGTGATGACATCATTCTCGTGGGGAAAACTAAAGACGAAGTTCAAGACATGCTAGGTATAGTTAATGAATTTATGAGCTTCATCGGTATTCCCATCAATGTTAAGAAATCCAAATACTCTTACAGAAAGCGCATCAAACCTCAGGGCAAAACGGTAACGCGATATGACCCATCTGATGATTTACTCATCTCAGGGGGTCATCTGGAGCCCAATACAAATGACTCAAGTCCTTCCATTGATTCGAAATGGATACCCCCTGAGTCACCAGAATTCCTTGATTTCTCCAACAGCAAAGAGGTAAACAGATATCTCGGAGTATGGTTTGCACTAAATGGGGAATGGGACAAACAGGCGGAAATCCTTATTGACAGACTTAAATCTACCCTAATATCCATCCAACTGCAACACATGACTCTACACCAGCTAAGATATGTTATAAATGCGGTTGTAGTACCGAGGATGGCATACCCCCTTAAAGTTACCTCAGCAATTGCCAACTCCTCAAAGAATGTCGCAATTGAATTAGACAAAATGATAGCTTCGTTTATAATTAAATATTTGGGCTGCCCAGTTGACACCAATCACCAAATAATCTGGACAGCAGTATGCCAAGGCGGGTACGGTATTGATAGTGTCTTTGATATTGTAACCGCGACGTGTATTACTGAAACTATGAACACCCTGTGTTCTGCAGATGAACACGAATATTGGCAACACAACCACACGGACCGTATCACCGATCCCCACCTCATCTCACTATACCGTAGAAACAGCAATCTATGGCTTAAAATAATAATTCAAAACATGAACAACGAAATGGGTAAAAATGCCATCTCGGGTTTCCCCTTATCACACTATGCAACCTACAGTCACACAAAAGACAAACGCTTTAACCGGTTTAGGCGTACAGGTCACATTATGGCAAAACTTGGATATGCTATCGACTCTAAAAATTACCCTGAAAATGAAGCGGGTGAAACCACATTAATCACCACCCTTCCCAGACAACTTTACATGTCGAGAAATGTTACCTCCGCAATACAAAAATACAACCTCAAGCACACAGGTTCCTTTCTGACTCCCTGCGGTGGAATGTTAAAAAACTGGCAAGAAAGTAAAGGTTTCTTTAGGCTGAGCGGTAATAGACCTCCTGGATGGCTAACCGAAATTGAAAAGGAAATGCTTCAAAACCCGGTAGATTTGGACCCACAGGCCAGATATGTCAAGAAACAGTATAGAGACAACATAGTACCCCCCGACACGGGTGAATTTCATTGGAAAGGAAATGGTGACCGAAATTCCATCTCTCTTATCCACATTACCAATATTGACTTAGAGGCCATGTCAATACAATATACAGAATACAGTAACAATGCCATAAACCCTAATGTCTTTATCAGAATCGAAGGTACCAACAGTTTTCAATACGACTTTGAATATAGCATCACCAATGACGGTTGCATCCTAATTCCAGCAGGTTCTATTTTCGAATATAATGACCATATGGACCCGCCCTCTTCTGTCCTTGCTACAGTCCGTGATATTAACTCACACTATGATTACATCTCAGATAGACAGTATGAGACCATTATTGCCAGAATGAAAAATAAAACTGCGGAGGAAGAAAGTGAATACAGCTGCCCTAGCGACTCGGAAGAAGAATCCACCCCCAACGCCGAAAAGAGCAAACAAATGGAAGATTATGATATGGCAAGCGATGGTTCTCTATTTGCAGGAAAGAAAACAGCATGCAGTGGTGCAGCATATGCCATAAAAAACTTTGACAACGGGATGCCACTTGTTCGGAAGATGAATATCCCCCCCTCAAGAACTTTCTCCGCATTGGGGCTTCCTATCAAGGAAGATATCCAAAACCCGAGTAGCACATCTGCTGAGATTGCGGGACTGCGATTTCTACTCACAGAACAAAAAGAGAAACTCCTCAAATCTATTACTCCAATGGTACATGCCATTGACTCCATGGCAGCAATATCTGCTGTAACAAAGGATGGCAGATCCATGAGTGCTCGGGACAAATTACGTGAAGCTAATCGCAGAGATGTGCAAGCTGTTCGCCTACTGTTAGAAGAACTTGGTTTTTACAGTGAAGGAGACCACAGCAAAATCATCCTCAAATGGATAAGGGGTCACAATAATGACAAAGTCCATGACAGAGTGGACCGTACTGCTAAAAGAGCCTCATTCAGAGGGGGCTGTCTAGACATCTCCCGCTACGACCCTGCCGAGGAACTACCCTTCTCGTTATTCTTTTTTGAGGTCCCTATCTTAGGCGATATTCGTAGTCACATTAGAAGAATTCAACGTCTCTCACACTATCATAATTGGAGAACTCTACAGTCCCAAGGGAAGTACTTGAGAATGCTCAACGAGAATAACACCGCCCCCACTAAAGATATTTCCAAAATAACACCTAAAGCTTTCACCGCTTCTAGAAGCAGAGAACTTCTGGGTCTCCAAGCCTCTCCAGCACGTTTATTTAAACTGGGGAAAATCGGGACTGAAAACTGCCCCTACTGCCAACAGAATACAAAATGCACCTTCGAACACATCCAACTTGAATGCTCAGGACATAATAATAGCTTGCATAGTCTTAGAACAACCCAAGATGGCGAACTAAGGAAAATCATTGCTGAAGAAATCTCAGAAAAGCCCAAACTACTAAACCCTGGAAAGGGTACCACATACATCAAGACTGAGCCATCGAAACTTTTTCCACTTGCTGACCTTAGACAGGAAATGAAGGAGGAATTATACTTGCACGCTCTCCCGGAAGCTAGCATGTACCGACCATCAAGTTCAAAAAAGAATACCATTGCTGTGGCCGCTAAACCTGAAGTGGACCATGTCAAGGGGACAATTAAATATCCTGAACTCCAATATGTCCAGAAGAAAGAGTTTTGGAAACTTTTGGCCTGGCACCGCCTTTCCAACAAAGCAGTACCATGCTCACTTGCGGAGTACTCGAATAGGGCACACGATATTCACGAAGCACTCAATGCATGTAAGTTTGAATCGGGGGATCCAAAAAACTGCTATGCAATCAGAAGAAGCCTCTTAGATATTTTGGTGGATGACAGGAACCTTGACAAAAACGGCTGTGAACTTTTCTCCAACCCACTAAATGCCCACCCTAGAATTCACTCGAGAAGATGCATACCCACCACAAGAATGAAGAAAGCTCTCAGGCCCTTCTGCCATCATGGGAAAATTGGCTTTGATGGTCTCGCTTGGGATGCCTACGTGGATCCGATAACAGGCATCGGCAGAATCGTTTATGGAAATCCCCCCTTTGATGGGAAAGAAAAGGGCAAATCATCGGCGGTTATGACTACCTTGGAAATGGGACATAAAGCGGCCAACACCGTCCCCGGATTTTCAGGAACATGGATTCTTCCGCTGTCTCCCAAAAACCAAAAGAGATGGTTCGACAAAGGTTTTAAACTTGTTTT
This sequence comes from Cymbomonas tetramitiformis, assembly GCA_001247695.2. NCBI lineage: Eukaryota > Viridiplantae > Chlorophyta > Pyramimonadophyceae > Pyramimonadales > Pyramimonadaceae > Cymbomonas > Cymbomonas tetramitiformis. The sequence goes on from LGRX02028493.1 coordinate 13,977, forward strand.
CAGATTCCCGCATAACACTATTCCATTTATCCCACATGGTTATTGGACGGGTGATGACCCCTACGTTCTTCCAGGTGGCGGATGCTATAAGGATGACTTTTCGGATGTCGTTATCATAGCTATAGACAGTGCACCCAGTGATACTCAACCAGCCTTTGATTGGAGACCTACACAGAAAAAGATTGCCAGATGGTTCCTCAATGTCCTTCCTAAGTCCAGAGTCACGGAGAAGAGGCTGGAATACACAGGAGTCAGCCCTGATATTTGGAATGAAGTTATGAACGAAGGCGACAAAGTACTTCCTTCCTCGCTTTGCCCATGGCCCACCCAAGACCCTCCCTATCATCAGAGTGATGCTGAGCATTATTATGGTGGTCACCATGACACGACAATCACCAACGCAAACTCAAAGCCCTTTATTAGCACCGTGAAATGGCCCAAAGTACTTACACTCATGGGATACCTCCCTCCTCTTTTTGGTACTGTCCTCAACACGATAGGTGTTCCCCGTGGCAAGATTAAACCTCTCCTCAAAAAACTTTCAAGAATCTGTAGGCAACACACCAAAAATAGGCGAGACGTGTTTCTGTTAAACACCACTACCACCTTAAACACTGACCCGCATACAGTTGACATCCCGAGCAGTGAGACTATGACAGAAACAGAAGCTGTGCAGCAATCAAACGACTTTCTTCAAACCCTTCTGCAGTAATTTTCAAAAGCTTTGCAATACAAGATGGTTCCCCGTCCCCTAGGGGAGGGGCCCTCCCCCCTCCCTCCCCACCACCCCTCCCCCCGCCCACCCTGACCCCCTTCCTCTACGTCTCCAAATACCCCCTTAATTCTTCGACTTCCTTCCCCACCGCTCAGATTCAGCCACCCCTCCACCCACCCGGCCATGGCTGCTTCTCCATCTTCTAGAGTTTTTTGCTTAGCTCTTAGCCTTTTCTCTAGATGTCACCCTGCTGAAAAGTGGGTTGAGCCCCTCTGTGGGCGCGCTATAGTAGAGGGAGTAGCCCCTGGTGTTTTCACTAGCCTGCTTTGCAGGGATACCGCACTCTCAGGACTTTGTCCCCTTTACTAGCGTAAATGTTTTATTATTATTATTATTATTTGAGGTTGAGGAAACACTCACATATCGTCCTTTGTCTCGATACAAACATGCATAATAATGTGTTACAGCAGTAGTATCTTCTCGCCCCCACTCTGATAATGCACGTAATGCAATAATCATAAGGGGCCATAATCTGAGGCAATCACAACACCCTCCCTAATCATTATTTTTCAACTTCAGCTTGTCATAAGCATGCAATCTTTCATCGATCCGATCACAGAAATTTTTTCATATCTATCCTCACATCAAACAAAGCAATCATAGTCATCATAATTGCAGTAATTATTGTCCATCATCACAGCAACTATTTTGTCATAATTAGAGCAATTCCATCATCATGGTAACACAATTAATTTCAATCATATTTTGTTTCTCATATTTTACAAATAGCAATATTTCATCTCAATTACAGCAATTATTTTTCATCATAATCACAGCAAACAATTTTCATCATAATCACAACAATTAATGCCAAATCATTTGAAACCATGCCACAATTAGGAAATTACAACCCTCATGCAAACTTGCCCTTATCATAATCATACACCTATGTCTACCACAGATATGTGAATCTGTCCTCCCCATATGGGAGTTCATCCACCACCAGAATGGATCTACACAACGGACATCTGACCACTTTCCTATAAGTCATGGTGAATACAGCATGGATTGCTGCCGGCTGGACTAGGCTGGTCAAATGATACATCTCATCTAGGCCGTCAAAGCAGGCTACATGATAATGATGATTACATGCAGTTGAAACACATGGCATTTCTCCCAGCAGGCTGGCTAAGCACGTAAGCAGATTGCACAGTCGTCTCCCACCGTTGGGGCAGTCAGTGTTCTCGTGAGTACAACTTCCTCATCGGCCTCCCGAGCCTGTAATTTCAACCAATTTGTGTCAGGAAGGCCTGTAACCAGGAGCTTACATCCGACCAGATTTTTGGAAACTAATTGTCCACATAAACAACCCCCACGGGGTAAACAGTCCCTCCAAGAGGAGACACCTCACAATCTGAGGATTTCAAGCAACAAAAACCCCCACGGGGTAATACTCTTCCAAGAAGAGCCTCACTCAGTGTGAGGATAACATCAGTTCTTGTTGTCCCCACGGGACACAAGCAGCATTTAAATTCAAAACTTTCAAAGCAAGTCAAATACTTTTAAGATTGGCTGGCCACAAACAGCAAGCATAAAAATTCACAAGAACCATAAATTTACCACCTAGGTAGCGCCCACAAGCACGGGTACTGCGCTCCTAGATTACTGCAAGGGCCCTAACTAATTACTCTTTGGGACTAGGACGGGGACCGGACTATTCTTAAAGGAGGGGAAGGAATTCCTAATTAGTGAAAACGGGTTGAACAGGCTGATAAAGTTTTTCAAGCTACCGGGAAGAAGAAGGCCCTAGCAAATTAACCGAAGGGAATTCAAATTTCTAAAGGAAAAGGAGAGGTCAAGCAGGAGCGCTCGGGCTAGCTACCTGGGCTGGTTGAAGAGGTTCTTGGACTTGGCTTGCGGGAGGATTGAGACCAGAGAAAAGTCCTTGCTCCGCATTCGGGTCCACGTGCGGGCCGAACCCCGGCGGGTACGCCGGGGTCTGTGCGGCTCCCGGCCGGACGTGCAACGGGGACGGGGGCCGCCGGGGGCCCGTGCCTTCGGTAACACGGACAACGGGAGGGGTTTGCTGTCCCGATTCCCGGGACACCAAGTCGGTCGGGACGTCCCCCATTGGCGGGGGGACCGGCCCCCCCGCGTTCAAATCAGCACGCGGGGTCAGCACCACAGGTTGAGCCGTATCCCCCGTCGGGGCTGTACGGGACCTCTCGAGCACCTCGCGGAAGCTTTCCAGATTCTTCACCATAGTGGCTCTGGACTGGCTGTTCGTGACTTCCAGACCGGGGACCTTGGCACAGATTTTCCGTAGGTGTTCGGACTTGAAGATTGAGGGGTTCAACAGTAGTTCCTTGCTCGGCAACACGAAGAAGTTCAGCCCATTAAAGGCGTTCACAGTCAAGTCGGGGATAGTCGGCCTCTCTTCCGTCACCTGGTGGACTTCATCACGGGACGCTTGCGGACGGAGAGAAAGGCTGCCCCCCACCCGCAACATCCTTCGCCAAGGACGTTCTCTGCAGCACATTTCTCGCCGGAGGAGGAGAGTCAGTACGCCCAGGAGCTGCCTAGTCACCAAACGACAGCTCTTGTAACAAGGACGGTCCGGACGGTGACTCCGGCGTTTCAACATTCTCCCGCGACCACCTTTCCCCCGCGTCAACCACCTCGTCACCGTCTTCAGATTCATTAAGACCCAACGAGCGAAAGATTGCGGGCTCCTTCATGGGAACACTGACTTCCACCCCCCATAAGGGGGGAGGTCTGTGGTGCCCTGTGTCACCCCTCGCCTGCTCGGATGTCACTTGCAGTGCCTGCCCGTTGCTCCGCTCGTGTGTCACCGTCTGTCCGACAGCTTAAACCCGAGTATCTTACAGTTTAATCTGACTTTAGACAACCGAGAACCCTACCTCACTGTGCCTCTAACATCCTTCTGGCAGTAAATATATTGCCATATATCTACTTTCTTATAAGGTTATAGCCCACCCACGTTCAGTGGTGGTGTTTTCATCGGTCTTCCGTCCGCTTCACGCCCTGTGATTCTATACTAGCCGACAATTCCGACATTTACTAGCCGACATTTACTAGCCGACATTTACTAGCCGACACTTACTAGCCGACACTTTTGGCAACGACCGGCTTGTTTTCACATCGGTCACTCCCGTCATTTTTTACCGACAATCCGCATTTACCGGCACTTAACGCACTTTCCGTGCGTAAAATTTCAGCTGGACCGACACTTCTTAGTACCGACATTTCTTATTAGTACCGACATCTTCCGACAATTTGCTGCCGACATTGACCGCCTTGCCTTCGCACCGGTCACCCCCGACATCTTGACATCTTTAGTACCGACATCTACCGACATCTAGCGCACTTTTGCGTGCGTAACCGACAATTACCGACACTCTGGCCAGCAGCGCCTCTGCTGACGGAAATTTGGCTTATCGTACGACGGTTTTGACGTTACCACCGTGTTCCTCGTCGAAATCTACCCCAATTTGACTTTTCCATTGTTGGAAATTGTTGAATTTGCGAAAAGTTACGTTTTCCCTTGGAACCTAAACTCCTTGTCTTGCAGATTTTACAGCCGCGGCTGCATGGCTTCTTTGCGGCAGCGTGTGCGCATGGGCGCGCTGAGATCGGCGCTTGGACTCCTTCGAAGGCAACATTTTACCGCTGGTTACAGTCTGGTGGTGCTAGGTGGTGCTTGTGCACCAAGCACCAACATCGACACCAGCGTTTGCGACAACATCGACAGCGAGAGCTCTGACTGTGACGACTCCGACTCTCCGCGTTTTTCACCGTTTACACCTACATCTTGTGCGCCCCCTTGTTGCCATCTGGTGGTGGCGGGTGGTGCCGCCGCACCCCCCCCACCTTGCCCTAACGTTGGTTTTACATTGGGGTTGGAGGATTGCGCGCTGTCTCGCCGCATTTTTCGCACTCGCCCCCCCTTGCAACGGCACACTTGCTCTGGTGGTGCCCGGCCGTTTTTGGCTTTGGCATCGCACGGGCATTGGTTGAACATTGAGTACTTGGCGCTCGACACCTTTCACCATCGGGAATGACGCCGCCACCGCTTGAAACCTACCCAGACCCTAGATTGAAACCTCGATTGACACATCACGAGTTAGCTAGTGACTAGAGTAACATTACATTTCTCCTAGCCGCCTGCCCGGGAGTGCCGGCTGGCCCTGCAGTGCACCTCCCACCTTCGGGGTGAGGTGGTGTCATGGGAACACTGACTTTCACCCCCCATAAGGGGGGAGGTCTGTGGTGCCCTGTGTCACCCCTCGCCTGCTCGGATGTCACTTGCAGTGCCTGCCCGTTGCTCCGCTCGTGTGTCACCGTGTGTCCGACAGCTTAAACCCGAGTATCTTACAGTTTAATCTGACTTTAGACAACCGAGAACCCTACCTCACTGTGCCTCTGACATCCTTCTGGCAGTAAATATATTGCCATATATCTACTTTCTTATAACTCCTCCCGCGGAGGGGAGAACCGCGGAGCCGAGGTTGTTGCATTCAGCGCGGGCGTCACGTTGGGTACGGAATTCTCGTCAGGCTGACGAGCCCGTGCGCTGCGGGAGGCGCGGGTCGCCCTCCGCAAATCAGAACTAGAAGCGATTGCTGCGAAACTCATGTTTGCACGGAGGAGAAAGACGCAGCAATCGTCAGCAGGTAGGAAAAGTGAAGTATTTTCACCAATTTCCGACTTAAGAGCGACACTCTGCGACACTTGGACTTCGAAGCTGGAGGTGAATGAACAGCCACTTCGTGATCCTTCATTTCCTCGATCCGGGGAGTGAGATCAGACGATCCGTCTCCTGAATGACGGTCATCACTGATGACGGAAGGAAAGTCGGCGATCAACAGTAGATCGTTCCGAAGGCCTTGCCTTAGGGCGCCCCTTTTTACAGTGTAGAAGTACGTGACAATTCCGGCGTACAACAC
>LGRX02028494.1:0-61525 GCA_001247695.2 Cymbomonas tetramitiformis
CAAGCTCTACTCGATAGACGCCATCCACCCGGCCGAACCTAGAACATACGCATCCCCCCCCTCCCGACACGTCAAGCACGTACCATCACATCGATATCAAATCACGTGATCGAGCAAAGATGAAATCTTAAACACACGAGTTACTCATCCGGTACAATCATTACGCACCCAGTACGCAGGTACCCTGCGAGTACGCGCTACCGGTGCGAGTAAGGTACGCATGCACCGCATGAGTACGTACGGTGTACAGTACCGCGTACATGCCCGGTACACACGCACCATGAACACACCGTAAATTATTCCGAAAGCACGGGCACGAAGCCTCACGCTCGGGGGGGGCGGCGGGTCGTCGGCACCCTCCATTTCGGCCACCTTGTCCGCCTTGGCACCCGCGTTGACCGTGCGCAGAGTCTCCTTGGCCACGGCTTCACCGTTCTCCATCATGGCGTCGGCCGAAGTGATACGCGGGCCGAACCATGCAAGTACGTGCTACCGGTGCGAGTAAGGTACGCATGCATCGTCTTGATCATTGTTGATGTCAGGGGGTACCTTAGTACCTTACGAGACCCCCTTAGGAGATCGGACTGCCTCCAGTTCCGTTCGTGTCACCTGTCACCTTTCAGATCGTGTCACCACCTCCGAAAACCCTAAACCCTGAACGAGCTATAAAACTAGCCGTTCGTATATTCTAACTAGTCTTTTATCTTATTTGGTTTGCTTATCACTATATCGTTTTGAGTTATTCATTCTGAGTATATATATAGCCCATCGTATACTCACAGCAAGAATGTCCGGCATATTTCGTTTCACTTTCCTGCGTAAGCGTTCGGTACGCGTGTACCGACGTCACACCGGCCATGTACCAAGTGAAGACCGATTGGGTGCACGTGCACGCGGCGTGCACGAAATACTTTAAGAAGGGAAGAACGCACCTTGCATCGATATCCTCGGGGTCGCGAACGGTTCGTTGTCGACCTTGTTGTCGCCAAGCATGTGCCGGGGCCGGGCGAACAAATCGTGGGCGTCCCCGGCGCTCCTGCCCATGTCGCATGGACCTGCATACCGGGGGACATATGAGGTACACGCGTACTGAGAATGAACCGGTAAGTTTACAAGGGTGGGTACATGTGCACCCGACACAAACGCACCGTACGTGTACGGTACATAGGGTCCTAATTAGTACGCAAATGATGTACCTGGCATGTACTTGGCATGCACTTCGTCAGTACATGTGTACCTAGGTACACCCAACTTGGGGGGTCGGTACACATTTATGTCGCCGCGAGCAAAATCCACCAATGGGAGCCAAGGATGGTTGTCGCCGCGAGCACGGTACACATTTTTTTGTTCTTCGTGTACCGACCCCCCAAGTTGGGTGTAGCTAGGTACACATGTATTCAGAAAGTACACGCCAAGTACATCTCAAGAAACTTTGCACTTTGTTCGACAGCTTCAAGTACAAACCAGGGGCACATGTACCTTCACCAAACGCAAAAAAAGACACCAAAACCCCCAAAAACAAGTTGGGCTCATTTAAATGCGCACGACGAGGGCAATATGTTTTCTAGTGCACCACGAGCCCAAAAAACATTCTAGTTGCCCGAAAAATGGGCTAAAGTGTTGCATCCCAAAAAAAAAAACGGAACAGAGAAAGAAAATCGTACCTCAATTAGGATGACCGTTTATAGAGTAGAGCGGTGGGGTGGAATAATCGATGACGATCGCGATCGATATGTGACCTGCGTGCCTGCGATTCCCCACTCGCGAGCGTGAGCGGCATGCTGTCGATTATTCCCTCTCCGATCGTCGGATTGAATTTTCGTAGAATCGTCCGATCGTCAGAATTCGTGATCGTCCTCGTCATCGTCGATCGTGCTCGTCGTCGTGTGACGTGCCGTGACTTCTGAACGCCCAACGGGAAGGGAAGGTAGGCATACATTTCTGTTGAGTTCAAACTCACCGCTACAGTACAGACGTCAACACTCCACAATTCGCCGTCCAGCAGTGTGCAGCAGCGTGCTGTGATATTGCGTGCTGTGATATTTTTCATACTTACTCGCTGCAATATGGCGCAGTTTGTAGCATATGTTTGCGATATGTGCATGTGTTCTTTTGTGTGTGCTTAGTGAACAAGGCTACAATTAACACCGTAAGGGCGAATTCGTTTTTAGCAGTATGGGATCAGTATGAGGGCGGAAACATCCATAACTACCACGGTAGTAGTCAACTATTGGATATTTATGAAGTATTAGTGTCCATATTGGGGACTTGGGCGAGGTCCCTCAACCCTTCAATGCCCACCAAACTCGGTTTATCGAGTGAAGGACTTTGTGGAAAGTGCAGGGGTGTTCTGCTGCCAGGTGACAAAAGCGTACTCTATGGAGAGTGCTCTAAAGGCTTCAAATCAAGGATATGGTATTTTCCCCCATTGGTATACACCATGATACGCCATCGCCCACTCATAACATCAAGTCAATAGTGGTGGCATGTTCATGGCGCATGCCCAAAAATGCCCCCAACAGTTGTTCAACAGAATTTCCTTAAGTATGGTGATGATGGGTCACATATATTCATGTGTGCACATACGGTGCGAGTGATAATGAAGTGTCATATCATCCACCTAGTTCCGCAATATAAGATATGCGAAAAATCGTGGCAAATGGATGTCTAGAACTTGAGTTATTGCCGAAAACGTGAAAATAAGTTCCTAGAAAACAGGATCAGTATGAGCAGTATGGCAATTCGCCCTTAAGGTGTTAAGCAATTGCAATATCTTTATGGCAGGAAAGATTGACCAGTATTTTAACAGGTTGAGCAACAGCTCCTCCAAATAATTACTTCAAGCTAGAACCGCCTCCACTGGGCAAGAATTCATGTCTTATACTTTCAAGGCGCGCATTTCATATCTCTGATCGATCTGTCCCATGTCGGCTGGCATATCATCATCTGCCACCTATACAAATCCTAATCAGAGAATCTGCATTTGGACAATCCTAATCAAGACAGTTGATTTCATTGTCCCTTGTTGGCCTTTGCCTTCTTCCTACGAGGAGCCACGTCCTGCACTTCTTCATCATCACTATCATTGCCTCGGGTACATTCCAAATAAGCTATGTGCTCAGCTGTCCAACTGGCAGGATATTTCCTGGGTTGCCTCTTCGTCACTTCGGACACCCCAGCATTATTTTCACTCATTGAAGTCAATCCAGTATCTGGCCCAGATGGTTCCTTCGGTTGTACTTGAACAGTCTCCACCACAGAGGCTGGAGCATCCTCAGATATGGCCTCAGACTTCTGCTCGGTGATAGGCGGATCCTCTGGCTGAACGGGTGAGGTCGGGGAGGTGCCCTTTGGCACCCAGATAAGTTCACCCTTATCATCCATGATCAACTGCAGTCCCAGTCTCTTCAACTTTCGAGCTTCAGCCTGTTCTTCAGCATCGTCAGCTACCAAGTCATCGAACTCGCTGACGTCATCCTCAGCAGTGTCATCATATTCAGGCGAGTCAGGCACCCATTTCGGACTGGCAGTATCCATGTCATGCTTACTGTCCGTGACACCCGCGTCATCATTGTCATCCGAATCTGGTAGCTTCTCCTTACTCCACGTCACAGCACCTGTACCCGAATCGTCACTGTTCGTAGGCGTCGCACTCTTACGCCCAGCGTATGGAATCCCGCGACACTCATCATACTCGTCCTTCACCCTCGCCTTTTCCCAGTACGCATTACTGAGCGGTAATGAAAATGGCGCTACATGCTCCTTCGCTCGAGTGGCGTCTTCCAGAAACCAGCCACCGCCCCTATTACGCTCCCAGCGGCGTAGCGCTCCAGAAGGGTGGACGATAATATGCTGCCAGCTATAAGCGAGCCCAGGCTTTCGCGAAGGGGTTGGAGGACAATCTCATCCTCCTCTTCCTCCCCAGAGCTATCTTCTGGTTCGGAATTTTGAGTGAAAGAGGTAGGTTCTTCTTCCCGCGGAGCAGCCGGGGCGTTGGTGACGTTTGCCGGTGCTGCCACTGCTTCATTACCTTCCAGAATCGGCCGCAGACGGTGGCGTTGCTGTTTCTGAATGGTCAGTAGCAGTTCCAGGTGGGTTTCCTCCTGGATGGGTTTCAGGGGAGTCGGCTCCACTCCTTCTGTCACCGTTGTCAGCACACGTTGGTTGCTCTCCGATCTGGCGGCTGCCAACTGTCGCTCCATCAGCTGCTGCGTGAAGTTTAGCGACCGCTGGGAGTCCTCGAGGTCTGAAATGTCCCCAGAAGTTGCGGGCTGAGAACTGGATGGAGATAGGGTCAAATCCAGAGTTGCCTCTGGATCCGCATCTGATGGTTCCGCTGAGTCCAGGGAGGGTTGATCACTATTTTCTGTCGATGGTAGGGCCAGGTGAGCGGCCTCCTCCGCAGCTTCCCTTTCTCGCTGGTTCCATTGGTGCACCCGGTATAGGCTGCGCCAGGCGTCTGGAATTCCTACATCTCCACCAGAACCTGGAATAGTACCGCACTCGGTCTCCAGAGATAGCTGAACTGCTCCTTCGGTTATCGTCAGGTGAGGGGTGACCTTCCCATGCCATCTGTACCAGCGGCGGCGGTATCTGCGCCACCCTTCTGGCACCCATGCATCTCTCCATTTCTCATTCTCCTTTACCAGCGCCGCCGCGGCCATGTGCTCCGGGTGCGTCATCTCTCTCCAAGCTCGCGTGCGATCAGCCAGTGACTCCGCTCGAAGTCCCGGTGATTCCTCTCCCAACCTCGTAACCTCTGCCTCATGCCGCAGCCGTTCTCGTACAGTCTTCGGGGTTCTGCTGCGAGGTTTCCCAGTGCGCTTGCGCGCTGCGCTCGTAGTGCGCGCTGCGCTTGAGGCTGACGCACTCTCTGCCGAGGCTGGACACGCTGCTGGTCGAGACGTCGAAGGGAACACCTCAGGTCGAAGTTTAAAAGGTGGGGGTTCTGAAGCTGGACCAGTTTTTGAAGTTCCACCCCCTTCCTCCCCACTGTCGTCCAGAGGGTGTGAAACCGCGGGCAGCGTTACATCCTGCATCCGCTGCCGCAAGGCGCGCATACGCTCCACCGGAGCCTTTCTCGGTACCCGCGGTCGAGGAGCTTTACGCCAGGGGGTGTTGAGTGGGTTGAAAGTCCACTGGGTCTCCTCCTCCTGACCATCATCCTCATCCAGTGCTGCCAGTACGGATGCCTCCGGGTTATGGTTAGGGTTAGGGTTAGGGTTAGGGTCATCCCCAGGGTTTGAAGGTTCAACGCGGGGCGTTTCGCCACGCTCGCGTCGTGGAGCTGGACAGCGGTTACCAGTTCCAAGGGTGCGATCCACACTGAACATAACGGGAGGCTTGGAGCGCTCAGGCGACGAAGTGGGTGATCTTCGTGGCGACCGCTGATGGCGCCGGGACACCAAGTGATGTTCTCGCCGGCCCTGCTCAGTGGAAAGGTTCGCTGTATAAACAGCGGTCCTGCTCAACGAGGGTTCATCCCGTAGGGTCCTGGTTCTGTCGAGATGGCGTTGTCGCCTCTGATCGACAGACCAGGTGAATCCATACCCTCGAGCAGCCAGAGGGTTGGGGGGTGGTTGAGGATCTTTCTGAATATTCCCTCAGTTGTGGGCGAAAGCTGTACTTCTTGCCCAGGGGCGGTTACCCATACCGCCCTGTCGCCGGCGTGCCGCCGGCGGGAGGACATTCAGTCCTCCTCCTCCGCAGACTGCTGACCCGAGGAGGACGCTGCGGCCGATTCCTCGTTCTGAAAATACTCCAGCGCTTCAGCTTCATCTTCCAAATCCTCCCATTCTCTCTCCAGCGCTGCGATATGGGATTCATTTGCAGCGCGGCGGCGTGCCAAACGAGCTGGGGCGTCAGCAATCCAGGCTCGTTTCTTGGCCTCGTCGGGACAGTTAGCCCATAAATGGGAGTCAGAGTTGCAGACGTAGCATCGGCGTGGCGGCCTGGTCAATCCCGCAGGACGACTGGGAGGCACAGAGTGTTGCACTCGAAGGTCCGCGGTGTCGAGGTCAGTAGCGCCTTCCTCCCCAGCGTCCTGCACTGCGGTAAGTCTTGAGGAAGAGCGACCATTCCTCCGGGCAGGATTTCGGTTCGCAGGTGCAGAGGCGGGAGAGGTTCGCGCTGCAGTCAGAGCTTCGCTGCGCTCCAGTTTGGTGGCCACTGTGATGATATGCTGCAGCGCGGTGGATCCGGGATGATTGCTCTCCCATTCCGCTGGACTTTGCAGATCCAACCGATCCTCAATAAGGCGATCCATCACAGCTTGTTTCAGTCGCAGTCCAGACCAGAACTGATATAACAGCTGCTGCTGACCGATGGCGTGGCAGTTGGGCATGGCGTCTGCCAATAACTGCACTACCTCGTGCCAGGATACCAAACGAGTGGCGAACAAGCGCGCAGTCTCTTCTCGTCGCTGCGTCATGCGCATCACGGTCCCCGCCAGTCCCACCAGCGCGATGTCAACCAGCACGCTCCTGGCTACGTCGGCCAGGAAAGGCGCCAAAGTGGCGTAACGCCGGTTCCAGGCCTCCGAGTTCAACATACCACCTTGCTTGAGAAAAGTCAGGGATCGCGGCTGTAATTTGCGTTGCGCCACTTCCTTCAAGATCTCCGGCATGGTGATACATTATGGTCAGGTCTAGGCGATAAGAACTCATGCGGCTCAGGGCGAAGGTGACTACGCCCATTGACAGAAAATTGACCAGCGCTTCAGAAAAAGGTGGAAGCGCGGCAATGTCGGCGTCAGTGGTGATTAGTTCTGCGGAGGAGGGGTACATAGGAATGTCTCTGATCAGCTTGAGCACATCAGCCACTGTCTTGGATTCTCGGTAGACATCGCCTGGGGAAGCCGCTCCCATAAGGTCGTGGTGCCCTGGAAATTGAGAAAGGCGCTGGTCCACCGGCAGGAGTCCCGGAGCCGCTGGCAAGGAATTTCCAGGCGATCTGTACTCTTCCGCGCTGGGAACACCAGAGGGAAACCGGTTGACGCCCAGTCTTGCCGGTATAGTGGCGGGAGTTGGTTGGTTGCCGGTAGCCATTCCCCGAAACAAGTACGCCTCGGAGGCTGAAAATGCTGCCCAAATTTGGAGTCCAAGGGGGTCAAATTCGGTCAGCTCGGACTCCATGGCATTGTCAGAGATGGTCACCCATGAGTACAATGGCAGGCGCCTCTGCTGAGTTCCAGTACGGCTTTCAGCGCAACGCCGCGCTTCATCCACTTGCGTTTTCTCCACTTGCAAAGTGAAAGCTTCACTGTCCTCAATCTCAGTCAGGCGCACAGGAGTATGCACTGACCCATGCTGCGCCAGGTCTTGGATGTCCACTCCGATGTGCCGCATAGTCATCCAAATCCGATTTGTGTCGGTTATGAAGTGACTGGCGCTTCCGGGCATGGTTGGCAGTCGGTAAGAATATTGGGCCTCCGCGCCATGGCTGAAAGTCACTGAGGAAGAAGAGGACAGGTGATTTCTCAACCAGAAGGAGGCTCCTTCTAAAGTCCAGAGTAGCACATCTAGACGCCTGTGTCGTGAGTCACCATTGTCTGAGGGCGGGGGCGAGTTCCCTGGTGACGGATGATCAGGATCGGCTGAGTCAGAAGGCGATGAGCCGGTAGCCGGTGGATCAGCCGGCTGTAATGGTGCCGGCGCCGGTTGAGCCGGTGCTGGAGCCGGTTGAGCCGGTGCTGGTACCAGCAAGGGACCTGATCCAGCTGCTGGCGCCGGTGCACCTGGTAAACCGCTCGCCCATCCTAAGGTGTGCTGGTATGGCGTCATAGGTGGTGAGGCTGGTAGACCAGAAATCAGATGAGGATAGCGTTGGAGCACTTGCTGATGTAGATTCTGCATGTATTCTGCATGTAGATACTTCCATCATCATCTGCATTAGGGCTTGATGCTGATGGTTCAGTGCTGGGATCGAGGCATCTGCGGGCGTTCTGATTGAGGCGGGGTCAGAGAAGAGTACTCTCTACTCTGCGCTGTTCTGCTGAAATCTGTATAGGCAGCCCTGACCGGGAGTCCCGGTGCAGGCCCCTATGACAGATTCCTAGGTAGCCAACACTGGACCGTGACTGATCCGTAAGCCTGTGCTGTGACACACCGAGTGTCACAGGTAGATAGACTCGAGACCGTTCCGACTCCGTGACCGTTCCGGGTATATCTAACTTAGGGTTTATTTCTTATACGAGTTTATCTATATTGGTTCACCGACTGTCTGATATCTTGAACCGGGATATTCCAGTATGTTCTGCCAGTCGCTTTTGGTGTTGTTCCCATCGCTGATGGCGTCTCTCCCGGCGAGTAGAAAGCTGGTTCACGGAGTCTTGGCTCAGAGGTAAGTTTCTGACTGGGATTCGACTGAGGAAATCTGCTTGGGAAGGGGGTTCGATGACTGGGAGAGGAGGCGGCTGGTAGGCGGCGAGTCCGATGGCACGCCTGCACGCGAGGTCGGCATAACTGACTGAACTGACTGTACTGGCTGGCTGCTCCGTAGTTGTTGAGGTCAGCGAGGTAGTCAGAGGTCTGGACTCGCGGTTCAACAGGGACTCGAGCATAGCCGTATCCGTAGCTGCCTCCGTAGCTGCCTCCGTAGTCGCCTGAGTCAGTGAAGGAGTCAGTGAGGTTGCCTCGCTGTCCATCTCTGACTCAAAAGTCACCGATAACCTTGCCAGAGCGTCACCGATCACCTTATGCTCCGTAGCGATATCCGTAATCGGTGAGGTCAGCGAGTCACCGGTCACCTTCTGCGTAAGCGTTGAGGTCAGCGAGTCACCGATCACCTTCTCCGTAAGCGGTGATGTCAGCGAGTCACCGGTCACCTTATTCTCCGTAGCGATATCCGTAATCGGCGAGGTCGTCAGCGGCTGCCCAGAATATGCTATGCTTATGTGGCGTGGGCCACCTGTCAAGCCGGAGCCACCTGTCCTCCCCGCTGCCCCCACCTCCCCGTTGCTCGTTGAGGAGGGAGTTGGATGCATTGAGTGTGCAGTGGGTTCGCCAGCAATGCTTTGGTTCATGCCCTCTGACCTCCCCGCTGCTCCCACACCCCCTTGGTTAGGGCGCGGAGTCCAGGCGAGAGTCGCACCCTGCTGCTGGCGCGTTCGCCAGTTGGCCACATCGGAGCGGGAGGGGAATTGGCGGAGTTCCGGTTTCTGCCCCTGCGCTTCGTTCTGCATGTCCTGCTCAGATGTTGGAAGTTTAACACCTGCCATTTCTCGCACTGCTATCGGGTCGCGAGATGGTAGGCCAGCAGGTAGGTGTTGTCCAGCAGAAGCCGCTCCAGCAGGCTCACCCAGAGGCGCGTTCTCGCTGAAGGGCGTGGGCAGCTGTCCGTGCGGGGAGGTCATCACCGTAGCTCCAGACCAAGTGTGTGGAATCCTGTAAGATGGCAAAGGGCTTCGCTGTCTCGGAGCTGGAGGACTCAGGTCGCGCGTCCGCGGTGGGCTCCTGCGGCGCGGCGGTGGCGGGGTCCGGTCACGAGCGACTTCGCTGGCGCGGAGGCGGAGGTGGAGGGCTCATATCGCGGCTTCCAGGCAGTCGCATGATGCCAGGGGAAGGGGTGGTCATCAGGTTGACATACCGCTGGGGAGTCGCCCTCATGTTCCGCCCTGCACCAGGGGTGTCAACTGTCAGCACCCGTGGTGACGCCGCTCTTGCATGACGCAGGGGCGGATTAGGGCGCTGCTTAGGTACCGTTACAGCTTCCTCCATGGGAGGTGTCACACAAGCTGTTCCAGTAGCCAGAACCAGAGGAGTCGTGCTGTGGAACTCAGGGGCCGCAGCTGACAAAGTCGCCTTCTTTTTGGGTATCTGGAAGCTCGGCTCACCTGCTGCTGTCGCAGCCTGCGGCGGCTGACCCGGAGAGGGCGCCTTGTAGGTGCCCTTCGCCCCCTTGCCAGTGACTCCAGTGGCCGCAGCGCCTCTCGTGCTGCGCTGACTGGCCTGTCGTCCTCTCGTACGCCTGGGTGTAGACGTAGGCGACGTTGGAGGTGAGCGCCCCGTGTTAGCGTTCTGCATCATGGTGAATTGAGCGCTGAAAAGTGGAGATATGACCGTTGAGGAAGTCAAATCTGTCCGATTTGGGCAAATTCCCCAGAAAACTCAGAAAAACATTTAATTGTCGCAGTGGAAGTCGTGGTGAACAATAAAATATGCTTCCCGGTGTGCAATGCTGTTTCTGGTGGTCAAATTTCAAAAATCGAGTGAAAATCGGCAAATTGGGTAAATTCCTGCCGGCCATCCCGACGCAATCCGGACGAATTGGCTTGTTCTCAGTGGTGGAGACATTTTTAACCTTCAAAGAATACAAAAAAAAATGGAAAACTATTCTTCTGGGCTTCAATTTCCTCCTATGTAGTCTGTTGAGCTCAAATTTGTCTAATTCTGCCTTTGTCGTGCCGGTTGGCCATCCCAATTTAAAATGTCGAGATCTGTGAGGACCCAGGTGTCGGGGCCAGGTTCCAAACGAAAAACCCCCATCAAGAAGTGTCAGGAATTTTTTTGTCCACGTTAAAACTGCCTCCGAGGTCCTCCTTTTTCAATTTGGCTAATTGTCCACTTTCCACTCTCGGCTCGGGGCAATTTGGTTGTTAATTCCGGTGAATTTGACTTGGTGGCGGCTTCATGTTGAAAATTTAAATTTTAATGACACACTGTCAAACGAATAATGCAATGGCCGCCACTCATGTACTTACACAATGACACGTTTGTCAACATTGTGGACACAGTTTCCAAATCTATTTCATACTATAGATTGAACTTACTTCCCTGTAGCAACCTATAAATAGTTCAACGACTCTTTGTTTAAACCATTATTGACAATACAAACCACAGCAACTCTATCCAGATACACTGATAAACATGTCCGCAGCTATCAAGTTCGAAAAAACATGGTTTGCAACCATTACGTAAAGCCAGGTCCAAAAATGGAGAGGACCTCACCCAGGATCATTTGAGGGTGGTGGCATACCTTGAGAGTAAGGTCAAGGCCCTCTCCACGGACCAAGGAGGAGAAGCCCTAGTCTCATAAAAATTTGGCTACACACGTTGAAGATCTTAATACCGGTCAATCTACGATGAATGCGTTTGGGTCTGTTCATTTCTAATTACCAATAATGCATGACACTCGCCTTCCTAAACTTTTAATTTTGTCGACATTCTTAATTTCAAAAAAAGAACCTAATCATTGCATCATACCCGTAACATTTGTATTCTGCATAGCAATTGATTTTTCCCCACCTGTACGTTCACGTACCCCCTATATAAAACTGAAAGAACTCAAATGGTAATGAGGCGCTGTAGAGCCTAAATAAAAATAAAACACTGAAGAATAAACTCAGTGAAACAACCAGTCTGAAAGAGTGGAGCCGATAACTTCGTTGTCCTTCCGTAAATACCACTCAGCAACCGCTCCCACTAAGGCCCGTCGTTGTATCTGGTTTGGAACTTTGTCGCGATGTCGGCATGTCGTCGTGTCGTGTCGGATGTCGCTGTCGCGTGACCAGTGTTAACGATAAAATTTTTGGGGAAAACCGACATCCTGACCGACATTCACCGTCTACGTGGCGTCCGGATTTATACTTCTTTCCCCCCATCGGGTGGCACAACTGCCTTGATGGTTGAAACGCATGTGCTAGATTCACTATTGCGCTTTCCCCATTTTCTGTTATCTGTCGACGTGGAACCGAAAAACCGACATGCCCGACATGCCCGACATTAAATGCCTGTGCGCCCTTAAAAAAGTTTTGATCTAACGATAGCTTTTAAATCAACACGACATAGGTCGACAAAAACGCGACAAAATGGGGTTACGTTATCTTTTTTGGAGCTACGATATCTTTCGTTTTCACCGACATGCAGAGATATCGTAGCTCCCAAAAAGATATCGTAACCCATGTCGCATGTCGGCATGTCGCTTTTCAGAATTTTTCAACCAATCAAATCGCCGCGATCAAAAACGCGACAGACCGACATGTAGTCGAAATTCCCAAACCAGATACAACGACGGGCCTAAATCAGATAACCGGAGTTATGTGACACTCCTACACTACAGTACCCCCCTAACTACCCTAGCTAACCAGTAATCACATCTGTAGAGCAAGACTAGGATCTCGGAAAGGATCTCGGAGCCGAACTCAAACAGAGTCCGAAACCTTATACCACGTAGTGGTACCTTCTCTCCGGACTGTCACGTAACAGGATGTTATGTGTCACAGTGCAGCGAGCGAAGCAAGAGGTGCTGTGTCACATAACTCAGGTTATGTGACTGTCCGGAGAGAAGGTACCACTACGGGGTATAAGGTTTCGAACTCTGTTTGAGTTCGGCTCCGTAGTTTGATTTGTTTCGAAGAAGGGTGTTTTTTGCGTGTGTTTTTATTTCGGAATTTTATTACTATTCTGAAGCGATTGTTCAGTTTGTAAGTATGGATGAGTTTTCCGACGCTCAATTAGTGGAAAAGATCGCGCTCGTGAAAGCGTCCGATGAGTATGCAGTTTACAAAGAGAAGCTTTCCGATTTGATTCCAAATTTGTCCGAAAGCGACAGAGCAGTCCAGTCCTATCTTGCGGCTTTGCTTTGTGAGCAGCGCAGTAGGGCAACGCAAGATGCGGGGGACGCAGTTTTACAATCGGCGAGGGCGGTAGAGCCCACTAGAAGAGGGCTACAACGCCCTGTTTCTTGGTTATCGGGCGGTTAGCAGTTACGTTCACGCGAAGGCAGGTGGTTCAAAAGTTGAAGATTTATCGTGCAAACGTCAATTCGAGAGTATAGACAAGGTAGATTCGTTTTTGTTCGAAGCTAAGACACAGTTGGATTGTTTAATGTCAGAGCCAGAGGCGTTTAGCGACGAGCAGCTCTCAGCGTTGAAGAGGGCGCTAGCTACGTTGGAGGATGGTATCGCTTGGGCAGAGGGACGTGCGCAGATTATCCACGTCGCTTTCCTGTTCGGATGGCAAGTTGCGCAGGAATTCGAGGAGGAATCAGTTGTCCAGACTGAAGAAGATCAGCAACGCCTTAAAAAGGCGAGAAAGATGGTAGCCACGAGGCAAGCCGACAGGGCAAGTGCTAGGTGGCCGTGAAGGCGTACTTGAATTCGAGTAAGCGGAGAGCGGCTTCAAGCCCTCTAAGGAATGTTATTCCAGCAATGTTCACGTTGCTTTTCCCTGGCGTATTGCTAGGAAGATCTCGGCTTCTCGCCTTGTTAGCTCGGCTTATCGCCAACTAAGCTGAATGATTTGTTCATATTTGGCTTTAGCCATAGAAGTAATTTAAGCGTGTTGTTTCGCTATTCATTTGGCGTATTGCCACCGTCAGTGAGGGGAATAAAGGTACCCGTGTAAGCGTTGACTTTTGCCAGGCTTATCGCCGTAGCTCCTCGCTAGAGATGAGATCCTCAACTCCAAAATTCTTAGGCTGGAAGCCACTCTGACGTGTTGTCGAAAGCGGTTGTTGCCGATCGCTAAGGTCTACGTAGCATGTCTATTGCGTTTGGTTCATACCGATCGTTGGTTACAACGAATGGCGAGGCGAATGTTCAATTCAGGATCACAAGTTCAAGTGCTCGATGTTAGCCGAGTTCAAGTCAAGATGTACTTGCTCATTTTACACCGATGATTAGTGCTTGCGGTGTTTTCATGTTGGAGCTTGGCATGTTTTCAGGTCTTTCAATTAGATCTTTGCTCTCTCTCCGAGATCCTAGTCTTGCTCTACAGATGTGATCACTGGTTAGCTAGGGTAGTTAGGGGGGTACTGTAGTGTAGGAGTGTCACATAACTGGATGTTATGTGTCACAATGCAACGAGCGAAGCGAGAGGTGCTGTGTCACATAACTCAGGTTATGTGACAGTCCGGAGAGAAGGTACCACTACGTGGTATAAGGTTTCGAACTCTGTTTGAGTTCGGCTCCGCAGTTTGATTTGTTTCGAAGAAGGGTGTTTTCCCCGCCCACCTCCCTTGCTCAAGCTTTCGCTTTCTGTTGGCCTTTTGGGTAAGGTTTCCGCCTTCATCATTTCCATGTGGTTGCTGGGAGTTCAGTGTTTCTGCTCTTGTTCATTTCCAGGTTTTTGGCTTTTCTTCATGAGCTTTGTGCACGCTGCAGGCTATCTGATGGTTCGTGCAGTGTGTAGTTTCACCCTTCCGAGATCCTAGTCTTGCTCTACAGATGTGATTACTGGTTAGCTAGGGTAGTTAGGGGGGTATTGTAGTGTAGGAGTGTCACATAACCTGAGTTATGTGACACAGCATCAGCACCTCTCGCTTCGCTCGCTGCACTGTGACACATAACATCCAGTTATCTGCTGTTGATTCCTCCCCTCCTACGTCGGCGATTCATCACCGTCAGATAACTGCCAAATTTTATTACCTCGCGTCGGGACGAGTACCTGGTATAAACCGACGCGAGTTCTCTCTCGTCTCCTGTCGACTCTCGTCTGTTGATCTGTTAGTCTGGGTCTCGGACTTGTCCAAAGCAGAAAGCAGCCGTGTGTGTGACGAATGAGTTTCATATACGAATGATTTGGAATGGATTGAAAAGACAACAACGATTCTGCCGCCCTGTCCAGCAGTGCAGCGAGCAGGAATTTTTGAGAAGTATGTTCGCTTGCAGGAACGCCTCGTGCATATGCAAAACGCTCCCCGCAACCCATGAATATTGTGGCAATAGCAAGTAGACAAATAATTTGTCCGATGGATTTTCTTTTGCGCACCAATTCGCGTACATATCCCTTGCACCTTTAAGAGTCGCACAAAACGACAAGTGACCTGGAATACCGAGGACGTGCTACAGTTCGCACGAAGGCTTCCGAATTCGGTAGGTGGGGTTTATAGTGATGCATTTCACTACACTGATATTGCTCAATAGGAGGCTCAATCGATTCCATCGGGAGAAATATCGCTCTAGCCTTAGCACTACCCCCGTGTATGTCTGCACCTGTGATACGACCTTCGCCTTCACTGCCGCTTGTTTTGAAGTGAAACAAATGACACTCGTGACATCGGGACCGCTAAAGAAAATTAATCGCGTTCATGACCGTATTATGTATTATTGATAACTAAAAAGCAAGCTCACCGTAAGATCGCCTGACGCTATTTGCGCTAAGCAGACCTGTGAGTGCCCTGTGCCCTGCCGCGCTCCTTGAGGAACATGGGCCAAGGCTGTCGCTATAACATGAAAACACTTCAATTCTTCGTACAGGCTGTCATCATCGGCGCGACACTTCTGTTTCGTCCGTTGGGCCTTGATAAATCTGTGGGCATGGATTAGGGGACTAGTTTCACCTGCTGTGAAGTCGCACTCAGGAGGATGACAGGGGCCTCTGTGTTTTAGATGCTTCACGTCGTCGCCGTGGGCCTTACCACCTTCAGTGTGAGAAACGGGATGGCTGACGTGAGCAATGGTCTCAATGCTGACGCTGCAGGTCGCTCATCTGGGCCATACCACCTTCTGTACGAGGGATCCGATGAGCGGAAGATACGAGGTGGTCTATGGCTCACAGTCAGCGGGGGGGAGGTTGGCCGGGGCGCCGGCAGTCGCCAGCCCCATGGCCTTAGCTGGGAGCTCGCAGTTTACGGGGCGGTGCGAGCGCAAGACTGTCTCGGGACACTGCTCCTGCCACCCCGCGCGCTATCGGCAGCCCCTCTGCCCGAAGTGCCAGGAGCCCATCGAGCACGGACACTGCATCACTAACTTCGGCGGCTGGGCCCACACTGAGTGCCCCGGCGATGGCCAGCGCGGGACGAGCGCCCTCAGAACGGGCCTCCAGCGCTTGGCGAAAACCATCCAGCCCGCCGCGATCCAGGAAGCTCCGCATTCGTCACCCAATGCGAAGAGGCGGTTGAGCTTCTCCTCCACTTCCTCGGGGGATGCACACTCGGGCCGAATGGAAAGTGTGGCAGGAACCTCGGGTCGCCTGTTATCGAAAAGGGCGAGATTCTCGAAGTTCTGGGAGGACGATGATGACGCCGATTCTGACGACGAGGTTGACGAGAAGGGGGAAGCGGAAGAGGAGAATGTCTCCGACGAGGGCAGTGACGAGGCCATCGTCATCGACGCTGAGGACGAAGAGGAGGAGAGTACGTGGATGACGCCTGAGCAGAGCGCGCTAGCGAAGCACGTTCCTTGCCCGGGGGACATTGTGCGCGTCAATGCACGTGCAGGTACCGGAAAGACGACGGTGGCGGCAGCGGTGGCGACGGAGTGGGTAGCCCGAGATCCCGACACGCGATTGTTGTACGTCGTCTTCAGCAAGCAGGCGAAGCGAGAGGCGACCAAGAGCCTCAAGTTCCCAAAGAAGGTGCGGCCTCCCTTCCGGATCCGGCGGCGCACTTCTACACTTGCCGTGACACCCAGAACGGCTTCCGCGCTGGCACGTGCTCTCGAAGCCCGTTGAGCTGTCTGCGCGACTTCGACTGCTGCGTCGCCCGCACGGCCGGGCCTCCTATTGCCCGCTGGCCGTCGCCTTTGCAGCGACCCCAACGTGATAATGCCTGTCGCCCACTGGCTGTGCTGATTTGGAATACAACGGAATCGCTGCAAGAGGCCTCATGTCCTGCACCGCCCTAAACGTGGAATCGCTGCGAGGGGCCTCATGTCCTGCACCGCCCTGAACGTGGAATCGCTGCGAGGGGCCGTCCTGCACCGCCCTGAACGTGGAATCGCTGCGAGGGGCCTCATGTCCTGTACCGCCCTGAACGTGGAAGGAGTGTGGGCAAGAATGAGCAGGTTCAAATTCTGACAGCGCATTCGCTCGCCCTACGCCGCCTCAAATTCTTCGAAACCAGATTTGGCGATAGTGATTTCGGAACGCCATCCATGAAACAAGTGGCGGAATCACTGGGTTTACACGAGGACGTCGCAAGTGCGCTGGATCGCCACATGGATGCCGCGGTGAGCTCCTCCTCGAGCGCAAAGGCGGCCTTTGCGTAGTTGTCCGCATCTTGCGTCACTGCTGCGCTGCGCGAGGGAGCGCAAAGCGCCGTCAGCCGAGGGCCGCGCCCTGCCTCACCTCGTGAAGCCCTCAGCTACTCTTCCACACTGTCATCAAATTTGCACCGCATTGCTATAGCAGTAACAGCAACGGCTGAGGTGCCGAGTTTTGAGCGGCACGAGACGAGGGTCTTTGGCGGGGCTTCAGGTTCAGGCGCTGCGAGGAAATAAACGGCGCTTCGATCGTATAGTGAGCCGGGTGGCGCTCTACGTCATGAAGTCGCTGGAACGGTTCTGCCAGTCGGCTGCGCCCCGGGCTACACATCGGCATGTGTTCAGGAAGGTGCAGCTCATGGTGGATCGCAACAGCCGTGCAGGAAGAAAAGAGCGGTGGAGAGAGGCTCTGAGCTCGCAGGACTACGTGGCCTGGGTGAATGCACTGTTCGACCGGATGACGGCCCAGCTACGTGGCGTGCCAGGGGGAACACGGCTGCCAGTGATGCATGATGTGTACATGAAAGTCTACCAGCTGGAGGGTCAGAGCTTGGCCCGCGGGGGCATATGCACTGGGTGTGAGAATCCGCAAATGCAGCAAATGCATGGCCCGCGGGGGCGCTATTTCAGGTGCGGGATGTGCGGCAAGTTGAGCAATGAGGGCTATGACGCGGTCTTGCTCGATGAAGCGCAGGACTTGACCCCATGCCAGTTCGAGGCGCTTGGGGGCTCCGAGGGGGCGCGCGGGGAGAGTGTGATATATCTGATCGGAGACCGCCGCCAGAGGATCTACGGCTGGCGTGGCGCAGTGGGAAGTTTTGAGCAGGTAAGGCCATGCCGCCATGCGCTGCCCCGAAGGAGTTGGCGGCGCGCCTGCCCCGAAGGAGTTGGCGGCGCGCCTGCGCGCTTTGTGTACACCACATGCGCTGCAGGCATCACAGCTCACGAGGTCAGAGTACGTAGAAGCTGGGAGCTGCCTCAGTGTTTAGTCTCCTCAGGTGCCGCCTTGGGGGGTATGGCAGGATGCGACAGGAGGGGCTCGGTACTGTCGGGGTGCAAAGGCAGCTTAGTTTAAGTGCTTGCACAAAACAGCTCTCAGAATGATCACTAGTTTCGGTCGGGACGAGGGACCACGGGGGTCATGTGGGCGCGCAAATAGGCCTATTTCCCCGCACAGCGCTGATCACAACTGTTGAATTGTGTGCCGCATGTTCTGAATGGCTGTTGCAGCCCCGAAAAGAACCGAGCAGTGTCGCTGCTTTTGGACTGAGTTTGTGCTTAGATAATAATCATGCAGTAATAATCATGTATAATTGTGCTTAGTGGCTCATCGCATCATATGCACGTAGGTGGCAGCTCACGTCAGCATGCTCACGCATGTGGTGGCTTCCATAAGCACGGGTACGCGGATGGCGGCTCATGTCAGCATGCGCACACGGGTGCGCTCACATTGGCGGGTCAAATCAGCTTGCTCAGACGGGAGGGCGGCTCTCATCTGCATGCACATGCAGATTAGACCTGCAGCCGCAGGTGGCGGATCGCCTGAGCATGCTCGCAAGTGTGGTGGCATGTGTTAGCATGGACATGTGGGCGGTCGCTCACCTCAGCACCCACATGCCGAGGTGGCAGCTCGCCTTTGAAAGGTACTCAGACTTGCAGCTTATATCTGCATGCTTGCACACATGGTGGCTCACTTCAGCATGCTCACGTGGATGGCGGCTTACCTCAGCGTTGTGTAGATTAGATTTATATATATATATATATATTTTTTTTTTTATGGGTTGCATGCGGATGGCGTGACGGCTTGAGGCCAAACAAGAGACAGGGGAGGAGTGGCGGGGGTTTGGGCAGGCGGAGTGTGCAGTGGAGTTCGACCTTACCCAGTCCTTTCGATTCGGGAAGCGCATCGGGGCCGCTGCCACTATGGTGCTTCAGCACGGCGGCAGCAACGAGGTGGTTCGCGGAGTGGCGGCGCACCGAGGCGCGGTGCTGCAGGACCCAGGGCATGGGCACGGCACGGTGACGATCATTGCGCGATCCAATAAGGGGATGATAGAAGCCCTATGGGAACTCATCTGCTCGGGTGTGCAAGAGGGAAAGTTTCTCCCTCCATGGACCTTCGTGGACGACTCGCAGCAGTGTGCAGGACTCCTGGATTTCTCCAAATATACCGAGCTGCTGAAGCTCTACAAGAGCACTGGTATGCAGGATGAAGAGCCTGAGGACGAGGCGATGGCAGACGTGGTGGTGAGGAGGCAGGGAGCATGCTTCACACAATGGGCGGAGCTAAAGGAATGGGCAGAAGAAGTGGAGGATGCGGATCTGGTGACGCTGATGGCGATGATCGAGAAGTTTGGGCAGACGCTAGAGGAAGTGCTGCGAGTGCTGAAGGCATCCAAGGCCTTGCCCGGAGATGAGGCGGCAGTGCAGCTGGTGACTGCGCACAAGTCAAAGGGACTGGAATTCGCGCAGGTGCTGCTGGCTGACGACTACAAGCTCCCGGTAGATGAGGGCAAGCTACGGGCTGTGGCAGGGAAAAATCTTGAGGAGATCAACGTGTTGCATGTGGCCATGACGCGGGTAATGCGCACGTTGTATGTCAAGCCCGCAACATGGGCATACTTCCAATTGCTGAAGGCTGCCGCAAGTGAGGGTGATGGCCAGTATCCCGCGCAGGACGACGACGAGGACGACGAGGACGGCGACGAGAACGAGGACGAGAGTGAGGGGGAGGCATCTGGAGGATCCAGCGATGCAGTGTTGGTTCATCGTCGGCGGGAGCTTCTTGGAGCGATAAGTCACAGCCGAGACGCTTTATTGGTTGTGAGGAACGACTATGAATCACGATGGTCGGCGTTTGAGAACCAGTACCCGAAGACGGACAGGCCCCCAGAGGTTGCAGTCCGCAATGTGCCGTGGCCACCGTTCTTTGAGCGCTTTCCTGGCTGTAAGAATATTTTTGCGCTCCATCCCGAAGACCTTGCAGACGAGGTTGGCAAGATGGTGGTACACAACGCGATGCGTAGATATCATCCAGATAAGCTTAACTGCCGTGTCGGGATATCCTCGAGAGATCTGGAAGCTTACCAGGGGCGGTGTGCAGAGATCATCTCGAAGGCAAAACAGCTCCAGGATTTGATACGAGAATCAACATAAGATGTCATTGGACCGTGGCTGGGGGCTACTCAAGTACAGGGCATAGACCATAGAAGCGCGTGTCAGCAGCTGAATGCTGTTGTAAACAAATTATAGGAACAGATGTTGGATGAAGGTGGAAGCATTGTACGTCGTGGGACTTCGCACTTTTGGCACGGTTAGGTGCTAGAAATATCCGGTTGGATATGTGGTTTAGGTATTCATAAATGTTCAGGTGAGAGCAGTTGTAAACTACTTGGTGGATGTGAAGGCTCGAAAGGAGAACGGCAAGATCGTCCAGGTCCTGTGCAAGTTGTGCTCCGACGCCACTCCTGAATAAAAACCAATTTGACATTGACAAAGAACGCACGCATGTTTATCATGTTTTGGACATGGAGATAAGATAAGTGCTCCCAGTACGCGGACCGCAAGTTGTCAGCAGGGTCCTCAAAGGAATCATCGCAAGAACTGGAACCTGCACCAGGAACATACCCAATGAACACCAAGTGGATAACCTAATAAGCTCTCTCGTCAAGTCGAAAGCTACTGTCAACGAATATGCAAAGCCACGTGGCGTGCTGTAACGTACCGGAAGCACAAACTTGTTTCTCAGCCTTTTCAGCCGCGCACTTGCGAGCGATATCTGTTGCTCCTTTCTCAGGACGTCGCGAAAGGCCTCAACCTCGTGCTCATGGCCGGGAAGGTGGTCCAAAGGTTCCCATGTGTCGGTACCGGGTCCTAGGTTCGCCCACTGTATCAAAAACTCGGGTACCCCATAATGCGAACGCTCGGCCAAATTTTTCTCGACGACATATTCAGTGAGCTCACTGCCGGCAATGTCAAATACATGCAATTCAGTACGTTTCACAGGACCTGCTCCCTAGGCGACAAGGGCAGGTGCCCGGGATTTGCTTGGCCGTTTTCCCTTTCCACGAGACATGATGGCTTGATGGATCGATGCGGATGGGAGCACCAAATCGAAAGAAATAGATGTGCGTTGTATGGGTAGTTTAAAATGATGAGACGAGTCTTGACCGAAAGTTGAATATTTACAGTCGATCTCGGAACATACAAGTTTGAAAAAAATGACCAATGGGGTTGTGGAAGAAGTGCACGCCAAGATCGATACAGTAATCAATACCCCAAAACTCAATACCGGTAATTTCAAATACGGAATCAATCGATATCGATTCGACAGGTGATGTTATTGATCGATTTCGATATTTCGTCGTCCGGGTCGTGAAGCAATCAATTAACAATATTCGCAATATTTGATAATGCGTGATCAATCGATTCGATATTTTCGATATAGTGATACATCGAAATATCGAGATATCGAGTCCACGCCTTTATACGGTAGGGGAACACTGTCCTAGGGCTCAATAGAGCCTCCGGAGTCCGGACCAGTGTTGATGGTCCTCGGTGTTAACTACTAACTACTACTGCGAGCCAGTAGCATTCTTAACCCATCAGTAGCCGTCAGATCAAATACCATGCCAAGTATGGTGGACGCCAGGAGATTATCATAAATCGCCAGTAGCCGTCGGATGCATGCCTTCATCACCGCTGCTCCGGACAACAGAAAAATAATCTAAAAATTGGAGCCCAAGGCGTCGCGAGAGATTCTCTTGATGATGTCGACGTCCCAAGTAGAATTTTGGACAGCCGCAGCGCGAGTCCGGTCCGGAGCCGTGAGGGCAACTCCCGGAGAATTCGGCGTCGGTCTATAACGAGACCCGACGTCGCGTGAAAAAATCGTGTCTAGGCGAATGCGATTGTCAGCCCCCAAGGGAGGCGTGACGTGAGAATTCACACTCATGATGAAAATCCTATAGGCGGGAGCGTCGGGGTAGAGGGCCGATGCCGTAGAATACGTAGAAGCGATGGTTGAGAGCCGTAAGATGCAGTGCCGGAACGGATAAGTAAGGAAGCCGTGACTTTGAATTTGTAAGATCGGAACGCGGCGGCCAAGGAGTCTCACGACAAAAATTGATCAAGTTCCAGTCGAGTGAAATCCAACGCGGACAATACAAAATAATCCCAGGTAGGCGCACGCTGCAGCGAGTCCAAATCAATCCGCCCGTAACTAGCTCTCAACCGCAACTGCGAAAATTACGACATCAAATGGGCCCCCAACGCCCCACCAAGCGGAGCGGCTTAGCCACTCATGAAATCAAAAGTAGTGGAAGGTGCCTGGCGCACCATAACCTGTCAGATATATAGTGCTGACTATATATTGTGGTGGTATAACACAGAATGCTTTCACTTAAGATAACACAAGAAGTCCGTTAGATTGAGTGAACCTCGGCTTAAGCCGGAAACCGTAAACCTGTGACATCCGTACTGTGCGGAGTACTAGTACAGACAGAGGACTGTGACACACATGGGGTGTCACATCCAGCAATGTATCCATCATGCATGACTCGTCGTAAAACGAAAGTGGGACCACAAAGATAGCGTTTTTGACAATAACGAATGTGCCACCTCGCAAGATCTTTAGTTGTTGTTAGCCAATGGAAACCGTGGGCGGCCATCGATCGATCGATATGATGATTTACGATCTATACTTTGATTGGTTGGGCGGTGAGACGATTCTGCTAGCGTTCGATTTCCAAACATATTGCACACCATAATTTGAATAACCAAGCTTACAAGTTCTTTATCACGGCGGCCAGCAGGATACGCGTGCTTTGGACGAACTGAGGGAATTATGTTTTTGCCGATCGTTGAACTTACCTCACCAGTCCCACAGGGTGCTCTTCACTGCTAGCTTCGCATAACGAATTGGTTGTGAATCCTGCGTGCTTTGGTATGCGCCGGCTGCTGGGATCTTTTGGTGGAGGTGGTTATGCGCCGGCTGCGGGGATCTTTTGGTTGAGGTGCAGGGCACCCGAATTATGAGCGCGAACTATGCTGTTGCTAAATCATGTTGCTTTCGTTTCGTCCCACAAGTTCTGGCGCCCGATCTCAGGATCTTGTGCTACGAAAGTCGTGGTAATGCTGTTGCATCGTTGATTTTGAACTGGGCAGCAGCGCCGTCCATCTTGAAATGGGAAGCGCCGATTATCTTAATCGGGTAGCAGCGCGTCTGGGGCTTGCCCAGGCGGGATCTTCCTCGGTCTTAGTTGGCCATGCTACTTTCAGTTTAGGATTTAGATCATGCTTTTGGCTTAGGCTTTTCGCTATGCGCCTTTCTTCTCAACTTATGTGAACCAGTCAGCGATGCTGCTTTTTTTCCACCGCCTGAAAGTTTCGGTTAATGTTCGCAGGTACTACGGGATCTACTGCTCGCAAAAAAATGTATATCTAGCACTCGCAGTGTCTGCGGGATAGGCGTGGCACGAAAATTCGTGATGTCCTTCGGGACACGTTCATTTTGCTTGTTGAGATGCGATATGGATTTGCTGTTTCAGAACCCGTTTAGTATCAGGTTATAACAGAATAGTTTGATAAGTGGTATTGGAATTATATATGTGTGTGTTGTTGCAAACTTGTAGTATTATTATGTATTATTTTACCCTGCATGATTTCTGTTGTGTGAATAGCTGATATTGTTGACCGAGTAAGTCGAACCCTGCCGTCACTGAAATAAGCGTTATATACTGGTTCAAATCTGATGAACGGAAGCGGTGACTCTTTTGAACAGAGTGAAATAAATGCCTGCGAATATTATCACGTGAATACCACGGAATTATCAAAATAATCAGGACAGGTCATGTCAAAAAAATAATTGTGTCCCATATTCATCGAAAGTTATCTAGTTATCAAGTTATTTGAATAGGCTACTATATGTACAATATGTACATCAATATACTTCAATATACTTCAAAATGCAATATAATTTACACTTTGTTTTTTGTACCTCACTAGTCGGGGACGGAATGCACTTTGCTATATGCACCTTAAATAAACATCTAAAGGCGTGTGAACAAGGCTACAATTAAGCAATTGCAATATCTTTATGGCAGGAAAGATTGACCAGTATTTTAACAGGTTGAGCAACAGCTCCTCCAAATAATTACTTTAAGCTAGAACAGCCTCCACTGGGCAGGAATTCATGTCTTATACTTTCAAGGCGCGCATTTCATATCTCTGATCGATCTGTCCCATGTCGGCTGGCATATCATCATCTGCCACCTATACAAATCCTAATCAGAGAATCTGCATTTGGACAATCCTAATCAAGACAGTTGATTTCATTGTCCCTTGTTGGCCTTTGCCTTCTTCCTACGAGGAGCCACGTCCTGCACTTCTTCATCATCACTGTCACTGCCTCGGGTACATTCCAAATAAGCTATGTGCTCAGCTGTCCAACTGGCAGGATATTTCCTGGGTTGCCTCTTCGTCACTTCGGACACCCCAGCATTATTTTCACTCATTGAAGTCAATCCAGTATCTGGCCCAGATGGTTCCTTCGGTTGTACTTGAACAGTCTCCACCACAGAGGCTGGAGCATCCTCAGATATGGCCTCAGACTTCTGCTCGGTGATAGGCGGATCCTCTGGCTGAACGGGTGAGGTCGGGGAGGTGCCCTTTGGCACCCAGATAAGTTCACCCTTATCATCCATGATCAGCTGCAGTCCCAGTCTCTTCAACCTTCGAGCTTCAGCCTGTTCCTCAGCATCGTCAGCTACCAAGTCATCGAACTCGCTGACGTCATCCTCAGTGTCATCATATTCAGGCGAGTCAGGCACCCATTTCGGACTGGCAGTATCCATGCCATGCTTACTGTCCGTGGCACCCGCGTCATCATTGTCATCCGAATCTGGTAGCTTCTCCTTAGGGCATTCGGAGGGTTGTATTGCCCATCACTATATGCTCACCATGGCAGGGATGCTATTGGTTTCACTATTTTTGACATGGCAGTGCATAAGATTTTGGGTCCGAAGCCTGGTTCACCAGATTCTGCCATGAGTAGTGTATGGGTGCTCGATAGAACGAATACATTCCTGCACTACACGTTATGCAATATGTCTTGGAAGACCCCTGCAAATAATGCGGCCAATAAGAAAACTATGAAAAGAGAGAGTCAACACCTTCGGCTATTGCGCCTTAGGCGGTGGAAGCGTAATAAACGTTTTCAGAGATTTAGGAAGAGACTGAATACTTCCAGTACGATTACCTAATAAAATTCCATCAATAACGAATGGTGTCACTGTAGCATACGGTGGCAGTCCTGATACGTGATGGCACACGACGGTTGAGATGATACATGCATGATATGATTGTAACCCTTGGTCATGAACTGTATGACACGCTACTCTAGGATGGGTACGTGATGGTGTATTGCAACAACGTGTTGCGAAGATACCGGGTTGATTATCTACATGCATTGCATCCGGAAGATCCGAAATCCTGTAATGAAGTCGGTAATTATATATAAGACAAGACAGGAGGCTTAACAACGGCACGTCGTACGAAACGTTTGCAATATTCGATACGACGTGTGCAGCCATGGCGTATGAGCTATATATTCTTCCATCAATGCATACAACCCAGTATCATCCGCGTGTGTAAACGAGCCAGCTGCATCCAAAGCTCAGCTCAGGACAGCACGGATACAATACACCTACAGTATCGTACACAAAGTCACGACTTGTTTGTAAGAATTGTGGTCAGTGCGACTGTTGCTAGAATATTGCAAATAGTGCATATACGCACGCGCAGTGAACGGTCCGTTCCTGATAACCACGCACAAGTTCGGCTTTGAGACGTTTATATTTTCCAAGGGTACGCGTTATCGAGCCAGCTGCCTACATGCATGTGTTCGTAACGCAGCATGCATTGTCACGCGTGTACGGATAATCACGTGGTGCATGTAGTATGTGTGTTTCACGCTGTGAATCGCTTCGTGTGTGGCCTTGTTTGCCCCGTCGCGCCGGGACACGCGTCGTGATTATCACGGTCTGATTTGACAATCGGATGCCTCTGTTGCTTGGCACATATCGCACAATGCGTGGTGGTAAGCCAGAGTGAATACTATATATATATTTCGCTTTCACAAAATGAATATTTTCAGTCTAACAGGCTCGCGACACAGGATGTGAGAGTTACATACACATACACATAATACTTACGTATAATTCATTCTCGTCCATAATATACGGCATACGCTGTCTTAAGATGTATACACTTGGTTACAATACCCGAGCTTTGATACGCTGCGTGTTTATATTCGCTTGCGTTTTGCTTCGTACGGTGCTGTGTGTGTACGACCATGCCGCGGTCAGCCGTGATCGTAATTTGTATTACGTATCGGATACTGTTGTCGAGGATCCGACAACTTGCAGTGATACGTTCCTCTTGGTGGAACACGTAAATAAGTGGTTTGATATCATTGATTTACACAACATAGTATCTTCTGTTTCAAGTTATTGCCCCTTCGAGGGTGGCGTGCGCGTACGATGTACTTATACGCAGTCGTTGCCACTAAGCGTACGCCTTACGACGCACATTTCCGTGTTACGTGATTTGAATTTTGATACATGGTGCGAGGCTTCATTACTGTGTACGAAACGAGGCGAACATGCTGGTGCTAATGCCTGTCCGTGCGCAATGTTATTGCCGTCACTATCTGAACATTCAGGATGTGATAGCGATTTCCACGTGTGTTGTAGTGACGTACATGGAATGTTGCCTGACACATCCATTTCGGAACGTTTGCGCTTCGGTGCGAATTTTCGCGACTCGTCGGATGTATCTTTCCAAGCGGCAGAAACTGCTTTAGGAAATGCACTTACATCATTGCTAAGGTGTGGTTCACGTGCAATGATGGATGCCATGGTACGATGGTCAAATATGATTACACACCAGTTCGTACAAAGGGCACACGCGTTCGTGACGAATGATGTTGTTGGGGACGCTGTGCATAAAGTACTTAAACCTATCGCCAACGATGTTGATATGGGGTTTTTAAATGCTTTGAGCAAGCATATGTCTTTCCTTCTTATCGATAAGGCAACTTCGACAATGGCACTGGTTTGTAATAACTGGTTACTTCGCGAAGTTGCGAGTCATGTCCTGAATACCGAAAATTATCAACGTGTATTGAATGTTGATCGCGATACGTTGATTGATCGTATATCTGCAAATACTATGTCAGTATTGTCACCCAATAATTGGGTGCGCAGCGAACGGGCTCTCCCATATTTCTATTGCATCCCAAAGATGCATAAACGTCCCTTTAAGGGTAGACCGATTTGTGCTGCACATAGGTGTGTTTTCACAATACAGCAACGTGTTCTAACTGCACAGTTAAGATTGGTGTTAGACACATTAAGGACATACCACAAAGAGGAGTTTGATAACACAGGCATCAGAAAGTTTTGGCTTGTTGAGAATTCATTGGAGTTTGTACTATCACACCCCCGTAAAATCACACATGTGTTTACAAGCGACGTAGATGCTATGTATTCATCACTCGACCAACACTTCATATTCGATGCGGTGTCCGCTGAAGTCGAGTTTCTATTAACTCATGTGGCATTAGCTACTGGAATTAAAGTGCATATCCACAATATGGACAGTACAAAGGATTCAGCATCATTTATGCGGCATGCACCCAATTTTGCACGTGGTGAGTATACGCTGAGACGTATACAAAGGTTGGTACAATTTGCCCTCGATAACTATTTCTTGACTGTCGGAGATGCTATCTTTAAACAGCTTAAGGGCATCCCTATGGGTGGCGCAGCATCGCCACACCTTGCTAACCTTGCGCTCGTGCACATGGAGAAGTTGTATGTGACGGCGAATCCTGGCACACCGTTCCAACACAACGTGTGGCGGTATGTCGATGATTTTTGCATCGTCAACAGCCCACTTTTTCAGGCTTCGTATCGTGATATATATCCGGTACATACTGGAGTTGTTTTGTCACCTGTGCAAATGAGGGATGACCCAAGTATGGTCACCCATGCACATTTTTTGGACATGTATATACATGTCCCGGTGACTACTCGTGATGTACACATCACGTTATATGACAAACGGGATGAATTCCCTTTTAAAGTCGATAAGTTCCCTCACGTGTTCTCAAACTTTTGTGAACGCCAAACACATAATGTGTTTTTGGGGGAAGTTATACGCATATATAGAATTAACACGCATTTTGCAGGTTTCCTGAGAAATGTTGGTGAATTATATGTGTACTGTGTACAAGCCAAAGGCTTTTCACCCGATCGAATGTATATGCTAGTATGGAAATTTATACAGCGTATCGAGGGCAGGAACCGATATGGTCCCATCCCCAGGGTGGTTATGTTCATGGCAATAATATCTGCCCTATATGAAGCAACGTTTGGCGTTGTGGTGTAAAATTGCAGGGTGGATACGATGACTAAGTCTGAGGTTCACAATAACAAGCGTTCTCAAGAGAATGGAAAGAATCAACATGATAGACTAAAGTTTGTGAGAAGGGCAACGGCGATGGCTGGAGTCCCTACTACTACTAACGTTGGTGGCAGCGGACATTCCAAAGACCGTGGAAAAGCACCTGAAACAGATAACACACGTCAACAATGGATTAATATATGTCAGCAACGGCATGAGATTGCTTCTCGGAATTTAAACTGTATATCCACAGGTGCCCACGAGGGGCAGGCGGTATGTTTTCAGTATCATTTGAAACAGAAACTGATTAGTGACCCACACTGCAAGAAGCGCTTAGAACAACATCCACAGTTCAAGCACCTACTGGAGTATGCGATGCAAGGATGTCCATATGCAAACCCGAATACACCTACAAAAGGTTGTAAGGGTTTGGCGGGTGAGGAACGCGCTCACGAGATACACGCATCAGAGATGCCTATGTGCACATTCAAACCATCAAACGGTGGGAAGTGCACCTCTGTGTGGTGCGTATATAAACACACACCTGATGCGCTACCAAATGGTGCGACATCATCACACGCTACTGGCTGTGATAACATCCATGCCCATGCCGAGGCTGCGCAGCAGATTGCTGATTTGCAACGACGCCTGGATGTGGCTAATTCTGAGATTACGGCGGTGCGGCATAAACTGGCTGCGGCTGAGAAATCAGACATCACGAGCAAAACACGAGCAGAGGTGATTGCGGCGGAGCATGATGCTTACGTCAAAGTTACCAAAGCAGAGTGTTCTAACTTGTATCAGTCCATATTTGGACCGTGTGGTATGTGCTTTTATTTACCTGCACCAACACGAAACGCTGCAGGGGACTTAGAAGTCCCGAGTAATGTTGAACGTTTCATTATGACGTGTGTTGCATATTGTGGGAGGACTGCTCCTCACAGGGCACTGTAACTACTGATGGGAGTCTTATATGGACTGCATATAATGACTAACTGCCTAGGTACTGCTAGGTCAGCTCTTTAGACATAGGACTGCTATGTCTAGACTTACTACATATATTTGCATGTAAGAATTAGGTATTATATTTGACTTTTGCCATGCGGCTGTTTTTACTCTAGAAATCTCAACTGTTTCTTTGGCCTTGGCCATTACTTATTCACTCAGCTCTCTGAGGTAATCCTAGTCAGCATGGCCAAGTCTCATCAACCTATCATATGCTTGTACTACATTATCATGCAGTATGATGTGCCAGTATTCTACATGTCACATTATTACACAGTACAGTGGTACTGTGTACTCCCATATAAGGGGGGTCTCTTCCTCAACAGGGGTCTCGGGCGCTAATGCTGTAAGGCGCGTATGACACTTCTGGCATGTATGACATTGCTGAGTCATCCGCGCATGACACCGTGTGTTGTCCTAGCACAACTCCCCCCCCCCTTCAGGTGGGAAGCGTCCTCGCTTGTGCTTAGATGCACAGTCGTTAGGCTGATTCGGAGCCCATGGTGTCCCACTCGCTGTCGTCGGACATCACTGGTGGCGGCGTAGGGCTGTACTCCGGCATCAAGGTCACCGGCTCCTCGTCAGCTTCTTCCGGATTAGCGCAGACTCTTTCATCGTTGAGATCTGTCTCATTTTCATCTCTCCAAAGCAGCTCCGCTAGGTATTCACACACCGCTGCGATTGCCCCCACGGGTTGTTCCACCGGTAGAGAGCTGAATAATTGTTTAAGCAAGGCTGCGGGGATGCCATACACGTGCCATCCAGCTCCCATGCCTGGTCTGGGGTCGCCCGACTCTCTGCTGGCGGAGCCGCTCTGCGCCATCTTCTCGTGCCGCCCATAACGGCGTTTGAAGTCGCAGGGGTTTTCGGGGTCGCAAGACTTCAGGGTGGCGATAGGCGCGTTGGTCCAGAAGTGGGTGGGTTTCTTGTAGGGCATACCATACTTACAATACGTAGCCAGATGCGGAGGTGGCAACCCTTGCATGCATCGGCGAGTGTGTAACCCATGGGGAGCTCGGCCACGCGGGTTCTCAATGAAGTAGAAGCTCGGCTGGAGGTACTTGATGATCTCCAACGTTCTCCGCACTTGTCTGTCAGCACCACGCAAGTTTCGTATCCCTACCGTTTTGGCTTGGCTATACTCCGTGCATGGGGGGCTCGCCCAAATAACGTCAAAGTGCTTGGGCGAGAACTGCCGATAGTCCCAGTGCAGGACGTTTTCGCAGTGAGTGGGCTTCCATCGGTTCTGGATGTCCACCGAGACTACCTCACACCCAGGAAACTGCTTGCTGAACTGCCGTTCGACGGAGCCTGTGCCACAAAACAACACCAAGATCCGTATTGGGCGTCGAGACGGCTGTAGGCATGCCGCCCCTCGACCAGGTCCTTGAGATGGCATGAAACTAGTGGATGACACCGTCGCGAATGTGCCCACCTCGTCGTCGGCTCGTTCTTCCGGGATCCACGCCATTCCGTCCGCCTGTAACTCTTCAGGATCCGTCAACCATATCGCTCCTGCTGACTCCTCGCGTTTGCGAGTGACTCTACTCTTTTCACGTTCTTGCCTCTTGGCCTCGACCTTCTCGAACTCCTGAAGAGCGCGGTTAGGTATCCCTTTTCGGCCAACTCCATCGAACTCGAGGTCCTCGCGAGTTTTCCATTCATTCTCGGAGCGCGGCATACCTACCCATTTGACCATGTACTCCGTCCATGTCCGCCCGCTACGTCTCCTCGTGCGTGACCTCTCAATGCACTCCACCGCCATCTCCTTACGACCGCTCACGTCCACAGGGGGAGGCGGAATCTCCGCACTCCTGTCCGCGAACTTGTCCTGGCCCGACTCCACCGGGGTGAGTCTATCCACGGTGAAGACGTCGTGCACCTTCCACTGTGGTGGTAGCTTCAGGCGGTAAGCCGCGGGGGCCCCTCGGTCCTCGGGGGCGAGCTCCATCTGCCGGTCGCTGTGGAAGGCCTCCAGCACCTCCATCGGGCCCAGGCGCTTCTTCAGCAACTTCTTGTGTAGGCCCCGATCCCCGGGCTGGGTGAGATGCGTGGCGTCCACCCACACCATGTCACCTATTGCGTACCGGCGAGCGCGATGGCGAGCATCATACTGGGCCACTTGCTGCTGCTGAGCTACCAGCAACCTATCGCGAGCAGTCTGCAACTGCTGAACAAACTGCCGGGCGGTCTCGTGGGCCGTGCCTTTCTTCACGACGTCCCCTCTCCCCCCCTTGGCGCGGCCCCTACGAGAGGCCAACGCAGCTTCTACGAAGAAGTCGAGCTGCGACGCTGGGGCATGCCCATAGCAAAGCTCGAAGGGTGTGAATCCAGTAACCGCGGACCTGGAGTCGTTAATGGCGTACTCCACCGGGGTGCACCACAAATCCCAGTCTGTCTGGTTTGCGTCAACGTAGGCGCGCAACATGCGCTCCACCGTGTGGTTAGTGTGCTCCGCTTGACCGTCCCCTTGTGGATGGTACGGCGTAGTGGAGGCCACCTGCACCCCCATAAGGCGATGCAACTCCATATGAAAGGCGTCACGGAAGCGAGAGTCCCTGTCACAAACGATCTTCATGGGAGCACCGTGCAGTCGCCAAACATGGTCGAAGTACATTCGTGCCACTTGCTCAGCGGAACTGTCAGAGTACAGCATGGGGACCACGTGCACCATCTTGGACAACTTGTCCGTGAACGTGGCGAAGGCGTCGTAGCCCCGCTCCGTGCGCGGCAGACCTGTGACGAAGTCAATGCTCACCACCTGCCACAGCCTGACCGGGACCTGGAGGGGGTTCAGCTGGCCATCCGGATAGCTGTTCCTCGGGCGGGTCTGCTGGCATATCAAGCACGAGCGGGTCCAGTCGGTGACGTCTTTGTTCATGCGGGGCCACCAGAACCGCCGCACTATCCGAGCAAGAGTCTTATCTCGCCCGGTGTGTCCCGCCGCGGGAGACTCGTGCGCTTCACGCA
Source organism: Cymbomonas tetramitiformis (assembly GCA_001247695.2). NCBI lineage: Eukaryota > Viridiplantae > Chlorophyta > Pyramimonadophyceae > Pyramimonadales > Pyramimonadaceae > Cymbomonas > Cymbomonas tetramitiformis. The sequence continues at coordinate 32,363 of LGRX02028494.1, forward strand.
TGACTATCTCCCGAAGAGGAGAGTCGGACGACAACACCAGCTGGTAGCGTCCCTCCGCGATGCGCCAGATCATGTCGTCAACCATACGGAAGGTGTCCGTACGCTGGTGCGGGGCGGCTAAAAGCTCTTCCTTTAACATCGTGAGGTAAGGGCTACGTTCGTACTCCGCGCGTAGTGCTTTCACGAACTGGCATGCCTTCAGTGGTCCTTTGGTTGCGCGTGCCTTGGCCGCTGGCCCTGACGTGACCATAGGCTCGCTTGCACCTTGAGCGGCGGGCGCACGGGCACTCTTCGCTCGAGGCCGAGTCCGGCTGGCCGCTGGCGCCCACACCAGCAGCACGGGCCACCGCAGCGCTGGTCGGCCTCCATCTGGTGACTCAAACAAGCATGTAGGGTGACCCTTGGCATCCTTGAGGTCGAACACCTTGACCACGTGCAGGCCGTACTTGGGCTGGATAAGGGTGCGCCAGGACGCGTCATAGTCCGGCAGTAGGAACATCGCCGACGTGTTTTCTGGGTCGGCGCGCCACTCAGCCATAAAGTGGCGTAGGATCCTCTCAATGAGGTTGCTATCCTTGGTGTAGGGGGGGTTGCACCAGACGTGCTTTCCCCGCCATTGCTGCTTGAGGCACTCCGTCCAATAGGTGTCCACCTGGCGGTTGACGCCCATGGAGTCACAACACGCGTCCACGTCGAACGGGCCGTACTCCGCTGAGATCTCTTCGAACTTCTCCTTTACCAGTTTCCAGTCCTGCCGGTCTACCACGTTATCGTAGTGGGAGCTTGACGCGGGAGGGGAACTTTGTTTGCTGGGAGGGGAAGGACTAAGGGGAGTTGAGGGGGCTGGAGAGGGGGCTTGCTCCGGTTGCGAGCGAGAGCGAGTAGTGACGCCCGCAAGGGTGGCTTCATGCAAGGCGCGCTCCGCGGTGTGCAACGTCTCAGCTGCGTCTTCCCACAGGTCGGGGGTTTCCACCCAGGTGAGCCCATTCAGATGAGTGAGCTCCCCAACGACCATCGGGGGGCTGACCGGAGGTACAGACTCGTCTTCAGAGTCGGAGTAATCAAACGTGGAGTCGAGCACCGAGATGGGGTCTTCAAGGGTCTTGACTTTAGCGGGCTCCTCGGACGGCTCTTCGTCGGTGTCGTCCTCGTCGATTGCACCGAATACTGAGGTGGGATCGGCGGGGGTTGAGCTCTCAGCCGACTCCCTTGGCACACTCTGACGAGGCTCGTCTGTGTCCCGGTCGACCACGCCCTTCTCCTTGAGCCCCTCCCTGGCGGATGACTGCTTGTAGTCTGGTCGTCTGGATTGGGCGTCCGGAACTACTAGGCATCGGCCAGGTACGTGCTCCATTTGGTGCACGCCCACTTCCACCAAGTCTTCATACCAGCGTGCCTGGCGTCGACTCAGCTCCCGAGCCGGCGCGAAGAGCCATTGCAAGGGTTTGTGGTCACCCATGAGTTTGAAGTCGGTGAATATAAGGTAATGCCTCCACGTCACTGTGGTGCAGTGGTGGATGGCGCACAACTCCCGCTCCCCAGCGTGGTAGTTCTGCTCGGCCGAGGAGAATTGCCTGCTCTCGAAGGCCAACGGCTGAAGACCTCGTCCCAGGTCTTGCATCAGCACGCCTCCTAGTGCGACCGCACTCGCGTCGGTCTGCACGCAAAATGGGCGAGACCCATCGGCTGCTGAGCGCTGGTCCGGTAGGGCGAGGATTGGTGCTGAAATCAATGCTGACTTCAATCGTTGGAAGGCTTCTTTCTCCTCCTTGCCCCAAGTCCATGGCACTCCCATCTTCGTGAGGCGAGTGAGAGGGTGGGCAATGTGAGCGAAGGACTGGATGTACCGCCGGTAAAAGCCGCACATTCCAAGGAATTGGCGCACGTGGGTGACAGTCTCGAGCTCCGGCCAGTCGCGAACCGAGGCAACTTTGTCGCGTTGGGGGCGACAACCTTCCTTACTGCACACGTGGCCAAGGAAGCGTACTGCTCGCATGCACAACTTCAACTTGCTTCGCTTGAGGTATACTTTGTGCTGGCGACAGGCAGCTAATACAGCTCGTACATGGCCGACATGCTGCTCAGGTGTGTCACTGAAAATCATGATGTCGTCCACGAACACTCTGCAGAAGGGTAGGTGTCCGAGGTACTGCGTCATCATTCTTTGCCACGTGCTTGGTGAGTTGCTCAGTCCCATAGGCATGACCAGCCACTCATAAGCTCCGAAGTGGGTGGTCATGGCTGTCTTCTCGATGTCCTCCTGTTCCATGGGAACTTGCCAGAATCCCCACAAGGCGTCTGCAGTGGAGAAGACGGTTGCTCCTTGTAGGTCATCGAGGAGGGTTTGTACGTCAGGAAGAGGGTACTTGTCCTTGACCGTGATCTCATTTATCGACCTGTAGTCGATAACCAAGCGCAACTCCTTAGGGTTGCTCGGCTTCGGCACCATAAGTACCGGACAACCCCAGGGAGACGCCGATGGACGGATGTACCCCTTGGCCAACAGCTCGTCAAGTTGTGCACGAAGTTGCCGAAGCTCCTCTTGCGACAACTTGTAGTTACGCCGATGTAGCGGCTGCCCACTCCAGTCGGATCGCAAGCGAATGTTGTTCTTGTAGTCGCGGCTTTGGACGGAGTCAGGCAGCTCCGTACATATGACGTCCCTGAACTCCTCCTCAAGGTCGCGCAGCTGTTGCCATATCTCCGGGGACACTGTCTCGTCAATCTCGTCCGGCTCCTCCGCTTCCATGGCATGGGGCTTGGGCGGCGGTGACGGTGGTTCCTCGGCCACTGGAGCGGCCTGCTCTTGAGATAAACCTTCAGTATGGGGCTTCTCGTCGCTCCAGCGCACACGCTTGCGTCGCGGCCGACGTTCGCGGAGTAAGCGCCTTCCCTGCTCCAGCGCGGCTGCGGCTTCGGCATGCCAGGTGGGTGGTTTCCCTTGCGCGTGGTCGTCGATTGCTTGGGCACGTACGTGCTCAGGTAATAAAGCAAATGCTCCCAAAGCTTCGCGCTTGCTCTGGAAGAACCCCAGATGTAGGTTGTTGGATGGCGCATTGTCCGCCGGGGGGCCAACAGCACCCTCCAGCGCGACCACGTCAAAGTTTTGTGGACGGGTGGACTCCACTGTTGCGTACACCTTATCCAAGTGGTCCTCGTCACTGGTGCCTGGGCTGGGCCGCACAGATTCCCGGAGGAGTAGAGCGTCCTCGGCTTCGGAGTCAGTGTCTGACGCGGACATCAGCGCGGGCGCGTCCGTCTCACCCAGATCCGCTTGGGAGGAGTCCATGGCGCCCGCGACTTGGGCGTCTTGCTGCTCAGAGCCAGGCGTGGCGCGACGCTCGGACGAAGCGTCCATGGGCTTGGCGTTGGTCTCGGCGTCGGTCTCCTCGTTACAGGCGACCGCCCCGAAGGTGCCGTCGGGTGCTAGGTACACCACGAAGGCACACTCATCCTTAGATTGGAGGGCTCGAAGGTCCTTGCGTACCCTTTTGGGGTCCAACAAGACTCCTTGTACCAGCGCCATGGCCTTATCCTTGGGTCTTGAGGGGTCTGGCGTTCCCGGAGAGCAGCCTGTAATGACCACTCTCTTGCTTCCAGAACCAAACCGGATGGAACCCCATCGGGAGTAATCCAGGGTGACTGGGGAGTGGGAGGCTAGCCAAGGTCCTCCAAGGATAATATCCACGCAAAGATCAATGGGCATCACTCTGAGCTCCAATTGCTTGACGTACAACCCCTTGGTGGTCTCTGCTTGCAGTCGAGGACGGACGCACGTGTTGACATCGTACGACGCGCCGTCAGCTACTCGCACTCGCATGGGGTTTTCGTGAGGTCGAGGCGTCAGGGAGGGAATGCTGCGTACAGTCTTGTCCGAGATAATGTTGGTGGAGCACCCACTGTCCACCAGCACTTTTACGCGACGACCGTTCACGTACGCCCAGAACAACAACAAGGTGGGGGCCTTGGAATTGTTGATCTGTCGAGGTGGCGCTCGCGATGTTGATACAGCCGCCAAGAGATCACTCCAGCCAGGGCTCATGTCCCCACTGTCGATGATGCTGTTGAGCTGGCATACGAAGGGGTCGTCCTTGGCATGAGGGTCGCCTAGGTCAGGAGGGTCGTCCATGTCAGAGTCCCATGGTAACTCGTAGGTGCCTGCATCGGCCAAGAGCCCTTGGGCGGTGGCTGTCTGCACCAGGTCCCTGGGTGGGTGATCAGGTGGGTACAAGGCCACTTGGATGACCTTGTCCTTCGCTGCTCGCGCCATATCATTCGTCGCCAAGTCACTTGCGTACTGGAGGAGTCCGTCTTCTACTTCCTCTTGCGCTTGTTCCTTGGCTAAGATGTGCAGTAGCTCTTCGTCCATAGGAGAGTCCCGCTCCAAATATGGGAGGCCACTGGCATAATCCCGCTTAAGCTTCTCTCGTTGGCGAACCTTCTCCAGCCCACTGAGCCACCTCCTCCTTGGTGCTCCTTCAGCTCGAGCTGCATGGGTCGGTGACAGCCATGGTCGGGGGCGGTCACTCCGTGCGGTTGAGGTTGCTTCGACAGTCGTGCTGTCGTTAGGTGAGGGCGTACGAGGTCGACGCCCAAGCTGGATGTCTTGACGTCGTCGTCGGTATTCTTGCAGCCTTTTAAGTTTGTTAAGGGCTGCGGGTAAGGGTGATCGAGCTCGAGCTTCTCGCTTGTTGGCGGTGACCGCGTTGTGCGTTGGTGACCGCGTGGGTCCTCGGCTGCGTCGATGCCCGGCTCTCCAAAGCGGTGGGCTCGTGCTCCGCGGAGGTGTACGGGGCGGTGCAAGGTCCGTTTCCAGAGCCTTGATGGAGGACCTCAAGCCCCGTGTGCCCACTTTGGAGCGTAAAGCACTCGTCCCTTGCCCTCGGACAGCTCGAAATTGCCAACCTTGCAATGGTTGGCCCGTTGGCTCCAAGTGCACGCGGTAGCTCTCGGTCACCTTCAGGGTACGTCGGTGCCGCTTCTCAACGTGCTGGGAGTCGTCTGAGAGGTCCTCGCTCGTACACACTGGAGACTTGGCTTCCTTGCGAAGGCGAGCTTCGACCACTTGACGCTCCGGCGCGGGAGGAGGGCTAGTCATCGCCCGCGAGGGTAGCATGTTGAGCTCATCGGAGTCTAGGTATCCTGTGCAAGGAGCACTCCGCCTTTGACGTCGACGGGCTCTTCTCCACTTCTCCCGCAACTGCTGCTCCGAGAGGTAGGAGGGGGGCTCGTCGCGGGGATGTGGGGTTCCACAGCCCGAGCTCATTGGGACTTGGAGGGTACTCCGAGCTCGAGGGAGTCCTCCGCGGCAAAATCCATTAGTTCCTTTGGCAACACCGCGTTGAGCACGTCGCAGTATTCATCCGTTTCCACTTCGTGCATGACCATGTCCAAAGTTTCAGCCAGAAGTGCCTTGGCCCACTCCTTCTTACGAAGAGCAGCCTGTGGGCACTCTCGAGCATAGTGCTCTTTGCTTTGGCACAACCTGCAACCAGTGTACTCCGGGGAGCCCAGACGTTGCCCAGTAGGAGTTGCACCCGCGGGACGATCTTCGGCTAGAGCTAGTAGCTCCTCCGAGACCTCCACCGCTGCCAGTAGCTGCACTGGCGCTCTCCTACTCGTCGCATTGCTCAAATGCAACTCCGCCTCAATGGCGTATTCCAGCGCTAGGCGTCGACTGGCTGGAAGGGCGCGGTCGAGGAGGATCAAGGGGGTCCCCTTCCGCTCGGCAATCTCGAACGCCTCCTTCCGTACCTCCGCGGATAAGCCCGAGAGGAAGACGTCCAGGAGGTCGGATTCCGGAACCGGTGTGGTGAGCTCGTGTGTCGCCAACATGGTCACTACGCGATGGGCTAGATGCAGTCCATCCCAAAACTCGCGCACTTTGCGCGGTGTCGCCATGCGTCCTTGAGTTTGGCGTACTCGGCGTAGGAACGAGCCCAAGGTGGCCATTTCACTCTTCAGCGGCACGATCAGCTTCGCCAGCGGCACAATGACCTTCTCAAGGTTCAACGACTTGTCCGCCTCGGCATCCAGGAGAACTCCTCGCAGCTCCGTTCCCTCAGAGCTAGGCGTAGGGAAGCAATGCTGGGTGATCTCCTTCAACAGGATATGCACCGAGAGAATCGGCTCTCCGAGCTCGAACGCTCCGTTGGGCACGTTGCACGGGGTGTTCATCGCGAGGAGCACCACTGGAAGGGCTAAGCACCTGTCGAACTCGTCTACGAACCGCAGCAGCGGGCCGAAGGGGTTCGTGGACCCCTCCAGCGGTGCTGAGTACAAGGACATGATGTCCTTCGCGGCCTTGAGGGCATACGAGTGCCTCGTGTACTCCTCTCGTTGCTGCCTGCCGTCGTTGTACGAGGACCTCCTGCTAGAGCCAAAGCTATACAACGTCTCGTCATCAGGGTCGTCATCTCCTCCCCCTCCGCTGCCGCCACGACGCGCGTTGGACCCTCCAGGGTCTCGTGAGGGGCGGTCGCCATGTTCGTCAGGGTTAGGCTCGTTAGGCGGCCCATTCCCCCCCCCTTGGTGCCCACCAGGTCCCCCTTGGTCGTCATCGTCGTCATCGTCTCCGCCGTCGCCTCCGCCACCCCCGCCCACGATCGTGGACAGCGGCTTCGGGCTCACTGTGGGGAATTGATCGAATGCACCCGGCCAAACTCCTCGTGTGCAATAGATGCACAAGGGCACAAGTTGAGCGGCGACAGACATGTTTGACAGCGTCATCACGTCACAACTCCAGATGGCTACCGGAGGTTGCGGGCTGCGAGAACATCTTGAGCATGGGATGTTGGTGGTGCTGGACGCGACCTCGTCGTGCACGCTCTGGATCACTGCTGTGCCCAAGTGAGGTGGTCGAGGGAGTTGGGAAGCCGGTGCCTCCGAGATCGGTGGCCCGCTCCCTGACGCCAAGTCATGGTCTCGGTACTTTCTCGCCACATCGAAGAACATACGTTCCGCCTCGAGGTTGCCCGCGTGGCCACCTAACCGCTCCTCCACACGCGCCCGGATGGCAACGGCAGCGGGCGCGCTTATGGATCGCCAGTCCACCTTGGCCAGGCGGTCATGCACACTCGTGGGGGAAGATGCACGCGTGGAGGCGTCCTCCTCGAACGTCACGCCTTTGTGGCCCCGTACGTCAACAGTCGTGGCCGACGGGGGCACCATCAGAGCCTCGTGTTCAGCTTCTTGAGCGTCACTTGTGACGGTCGCATAGCTCGCGGGGGTATTAGGTGGTTGCCCTGGCCGTGAGTGCGCTCGTCCGTCAGCGGCTTCAAGTGCGGCCTGCACCACCATCTTGCTCTCCGCCACTTGTCGCTCCAGCAGTCGTTGATCTCGAGCTGCTTGGTCAAGTTGTTGGCGCTGCTCTTCCGCGGCGCGCTGCATTTCTCGAAGTTGTTGATGATGACGTGCAGCTTCCTCCGCCTGCGATGCTACCGCTTGTTCATGCTGATGTGAGACAGCGTCCGCGGCATGCTGCATGCGCGCTATCTGCTCCTCAGCCGATTCGAGAGCGGCTTGTCGCGCTTCTTGACACACCTTGGTGCGGAGCTCCTGCTGCATCCGAGTTGCTTCCTCCACGGCATTGTGCATGTCCATGCGCAACGCTGTGAGCTGCGCTTGGTGCGCAGTGGCCGCATCTAACGCGACTCGTTCGGACTCCTCTTGCAGCTCTCGTAGTTGCCGCTCGTGTCGCGTGGCTTGAGCTTGGCGCCGCCGTTGGCGTCCACCCTTTTGCCGAGAGCTCCTAGATGAAGAGGTGTGCGAGGCGTCAGAGGAGAGCGCTTCAGTAGAAGATGTTTGACACGATGAAAGTGTGGACTTCTCCTCACTGGACGTAGAGGTGGAGTCGTACATCAGTTTACCTTCGTCACTGCGACGTCGAGCCTTGGCGAGCTTGCGCTTGGCCAACTTCTGCCGCTTCCGCTCCTGCTTCGCCACCTCCTTCTCGTGGGCTAACTCCGTCAAAGCCTGGACACGTACAGCACGTTCTCGTTGTGTGGGTCGTGGGGCAGATGAAGCTTTTGATCGAGGTGGTTGTGGGGCGGAGTCAGCGGAATGAACGTCTTCCTCATCGATCGTGGAGTCATCTTCAGACGACAAGACGCCATAGGGGTTGCGGCTGGGTACAGATTGTACGCCATGCTGTTGAACACTTGCTCCCAAAGTGGTTGTACGCCTTAGAGTCTTTATCACCTCCTCGACGCTCACTCCCAACCGCACCAGCCTTGCAGGCCGGTTGGCTGGGATGGTCGTGACGAGTGGTCGTGCAGAGTGGAGGTGATGACAATGGTGGCTTGCTGAGGTAACATGCGACAGAAGGAGTCCACGAGATGGGATCACGCGTTGCTCTCCACTCTTCGTTCTCAGCTGCACCTCCCATGTGATTGCAGCGATGGAGTCTTCTTGGCCACACAGGCGGCGAAGATGTCTACGCAAGGTCGCCCATTGCTTCGGGGTCACGTCAGGCGTGTCCGTCAGAGCTGACCACTCGTGGAGGACTTCGCGCTTCACATGTTGTTCACGCTGGACCGCAAAGGTGGTGCACTTGGAAGCGAAGTCCACGGTAGCCTTCCACGCTTTCATACACTTCCTCACGTAGAACTCGGACCGGGCGATGTTGCACGCCGTGATTTCGAGAGTGATCTCTTTTACACGACGTTGTTCTTCTCGCCATGCACTCAAGAGCCGGGACGCCAATCGTGAACTTGCGTGTCCAGCAAAATCTTGCTTTTTGCGTTGGACCTGATTCTTGCGGTGAGCTCGCTCGTGCCATGCTGTTAGGGAAACACGCATGCGTGCGAGACGGGCACGTAGGTGCCATGTCGTAAGTGCAGATGAAACACGCCCACTGAGCACTCGTGCTGTCCAAGTACTCCACCAATTACGCAATGCACATACCGCTAGAATATCCACTGCTACAGCTTGGCGTGCCAGCTTGACGCTCCACTCGTTCACGCTTGACAAGCCGCGCTCGCCACTTGGAGGTGCACTTTCACGCCTAGGCGTAAATATGTTGCTCTCATGGGTCAGGTTTCCAACGTGATGCTCTGGTGCTAGAGGCAAATGGTCAACTACAGCTTCGCTATGAGGAGATGATCTCAAATTATGAGCGGTGGCTATAGCGACCGTGTTGAGCTCCTCGAGAGCTGGTTGGCTACGTTGTAGACCCGAGGCACCTGCACCCCCCGCACGCTGCTGGGGTGTAGAGTAGCACCCAGACATACGTACAGCGGCAGATACCAGCCCAGGAGAGTCATGCGAGCCGTCGGAGAAATTCGTGGGCGTGGCAGGCAGCGATGCTTGGGTGCGACGTTCCTCTTGAGATAGAGGCGCGCTCGCCAAAAGCGCGTATTCGCCCTCCAGAGAGCGTTGTACTGCTCCCCCCCCCTGCTGCCCCGCCGCGCCCCGGCTGGCGCCTCCCACTCCGGGACAAAGTACGGGGTGGGCCCCAAAGCCCCAAGCCCATCCCGGAGCTGAAACACCCGGGCCGAGCTAGAGAGCCCGGAGGGCCCAGAAGCAGCCTCCGCCACCCCCGAGCGCCGCTGAGGCGGAACATACAGCGAAGAAGCCCGCCGTGAAGAGGACATTGAAAACGTTGCCCAAGCTGGTGGAGAAACGCAGCAATCTGATTCCGAAAAATCCGCCAGCGCTTCCGCCGCACAGGCGTATAGTGTTAAGTGCGAAGACGCAGGATCTCAACAGCAAATAAACAACTGCCGCTGCCAAACCCCAATCAAAGCTTTCCAGCAAATTCGAAGAGGTAAGATGAAAACAAACTGAGCCAAATTGGTTAACGATCGGCCCACGGAAGTCAAAGCAACGTCGCAGCGCGATACCACTCAGGGTCAGTCACTGTCAAGAACGCTAGAGCGCTGCAGAGCCTAAGGGCAAAGAACGCAAGCCGCATCCGCCAATTCAGAGAACATTTTCGAATCCCAAAGCATAAAATTGCGTAATCCCACTCAGTCGCAAAGACACCCGACGAAGAACACGCACGCCAGCGGAATAGCGCTAATCTGAAGTTGCATCACGCCAATTCCAAGCCCAAGAAGAACTTTGCGAACACATCCCAATTGAGAGGGTGGTGTAGACGAAGATTCGCGGAAAACGCTGACTAATTGGCACAATTCCCGAGAAGAATTAACGGCGCAAAACTGCCAGTGAGCAAGAAAAACGACGAGTCGTTGACCAGCGCGTCAAGAGCGATAACTCAAGGGCCAGAGCCAGAAGTAGAATTTCGACCATTCCCAAACCCGAATTTAAGCAGCACCCGCAAAAATCGCCATAATTTGCAAAGGTAATTCGAAAGTCCCAAGCGCAGAGCGAACGCAAGACGAAAGATAGCGCAGGGCGATTGTATTTGTGGCACACTGTGCCACAGTAGGAGGCCTCACACTAGGCGAGCCGAAATTGTCCATCACAGATCACGGCGCGAAGATAGTATAAGTTGCATCTGATAATTCTAAGAACATTTGTTGCTGAGGAATAAACGCCACAACGAACATCTGAGCGAAGAACTGCGTGCGCACTAGGCACTCACAGCAGATAAGACTGCAAAGCACGCGCAGCTGCACGAAGAAACCATCATGAAGCAATTTGCGAAGAAAGATTACGCCTCACAAGTAATTCGAAGAAGAATTTTGGCAGTGCAACAAGTCATCTCGCCGAAAGAAGTCGCAAACAACGTTACTTGGCCAGTGCGACCCAAAGCTATGTAACGCGCCAGTAACTCGAGAGCCCAAATTCCATCCGAAAAACTAAGGCACACGTAAATTTGACGGAAAAGTCACAATCTCAAAGTAGAAAAATTTTGTGGAAGCGGTGGTGGTGGTGGTGCGTAGCACACTGATACCATTTTGTGGGAGGACTGCTCCTCACAGGGCACTGTAACTACTGATGGGAGTCTTATATGGACTGCATATAATGACTAACTGCCTAGGTACTGCTAGGTCAGCTCTTTAGACATAGGACTGCTATGTCTAGACTTACTACATATATTTGCATGTAAGAATTAGGTATTATATTTGACTTTTGCCATGCGGCTGTTTTTACTCTAGAAATCTCAACTGTTTCTTTGGCCTTGGCCATTACTTATTCACTCAGCTCTCTGAGGTAATCCTAGTCAGCATGGCCAAGTCTCATCAACCTATCATATGCTTGTACTACATTATCATGCAGTATGATGTGCCAGTATTCTACATGTCACATTATTACACAGTACAGTGGTACTGTGTACTCCCATATAAGGGGGGTCTCTTCCTCAACAGGGGTCTCGGGCGCTAATGCTGTAAGGCGCGTATGACACTTCTGGCATGTATGACATTGCTGAGTCATCCGCGCATGACACCGTGTGTTGTCCTAGCACACATATTCCAAATCAGCAGCACCTGCAGATTGGTACATCATCCAACATGGTCTCGATCTTAATTATTTTAAGGAGAGCGCTGATGCGTATGGTGCATACTATCCAGCACAAGTGGATGACATCATTCAAGATACAATACACGGCGGTGTTTCGTTGGTGGACACACCTTCAGAGGTTGAGGAGATGGAGGTGACCGCTCAGGAGCCACACGATGATGGATTGGCATATGCATCACAATCAGGTGCCATTGCCATACACCAACCGGCATTAGTCCCGGTGTCATCGAGTGACAATACTGATGATATGATACTTGCATTATATACCGATGTTACACTTCCATATAATGTGGTCTGTTTTTCAAAAACAAAAGCATTGGAACAGTGCAATCGATTGCGTGTGGGTCAACTTGATGATGTCTCTCTTCCATATGCACTTCTGCATGTATTTGCGCCACCGCATGAGTTGCAACACGCAACCGTATTGAACATATTTTCTGCTGAATTCCGAAGTATACCTGGACAAGAAATAATTCCGACCATGTGTGACCTGGGTTTTAATCCAACGGAGCATTTCACACATAAGTTCATTCTGGAATTCTACTGCAATATACGAGTGAGTACCACTTGGTTGCGTGATGTGATGAATGATGATTGTCGTTCGATTGCACATACGCGAATGCAGGCCATGGGTGACGCGGCGCTTGGGCATTCAAGCGTCTTATCGGAATATGTGGGAGAAATGTTGTTGCGACAGTCGAGCTTCACATATAATGGCAAAGGAGCCGATGTGTCGACTAGTGGGGCGCAGAAATGCTATTGTGAAAGTGCTCACAAGGCGTGGAGTATCGCCAATGAATGCAGAATAGATACATGTTTTTACTTCGTTAGCAAAATGCTAGAATGTGAACAGTTCAACATCGGCAATTGTTGTAATATTATAGAACAAGTGTACACATTCATCAGGACACGCCCTGAGGTCATAAATGCTTTTGATAAATACATGTCACCAAAGACACACATGAAACCTACTCGCATTCTAAGATACACGCATGCCGGTGATCGGATGAGCTTCAATGCTCTCCATCCGAATTGGAATCACTTTGCGGGCATGTGTGCCCGTGCGGAAACATCCGACAAGTATTCATGGGATGTCGTTGGCGACAGGGCATTCGGAGGGTTGTATTGCCCATCACTATATGCTCACCATGGCAGGGATGCTATTGGTTTCACTATTTTTGACATGGCAGTGCATAAGATTTTGGGTCCGAAGCCTGGTTCACCAGATTCTGCCATGAGTAGTGTATGGGTGCTCGATAGAACGAATACATTCCTGCACTACACGTTATGCAATATGTCTTGGAAGACCCCTGCAAATAATGCGGCCAATAAGAAAACTATGAAAAGAGAGAGTCAACACCTTCGGCTATTGCGCCTTAGGCGGTGGAAGCGTAATAAACGTTTTCAGAGATTTAGGAAGAGACTGAATACTTCCAGTACGATTACCTAATAAAATTCCATCAATAACGAATGGTGTCACTGTAGCATACGGTGGCAGTCCTGATACGTGATGGCACACGACGGTTGAGATGATACATGCATGATATGATTGTAACCCTTGGTCATGAACTGTATGACACGCTACTCTAGGATGGGTACGTGATGGTGTATTGCAACAACGTGTTGCGAAGATACCGGGTTGATTATCTACATGCATTGCATCCGGAAGATCCGAAATCCTGTAATGAAGTCGGTAATTATATATAAGACAAGACAGGAGGCTTAACAACGGCACGTCGTACGAAACGTTTGCAATATTCGATACGACGTGTGCAGCCATGGCGTATGAGCTATATATTCTTCCATCAATGCATACAACCCAGTATCATCCGCGTGTGTAAACGAGCCAGCTGCATCCAAAGCTCAGCTCAGGACAGCACGGATACAATACACCTACAGTATCGTACACAAAGTCACGACTTGTTTGTAAGAATTGTGGTCAGTGCGACTGTTGCTAGAATATTGCAAATAGTGCATATACGCACGCGCAGTGAACGGTCCGTTCCTGATAACCACGCACAAGTTCGGCTTTGAGACGTTTATATTTTCCAAGGGTACGCGTTATCGAGCCAGCTGCCTACATGCATGTGTTCGTAACGCAGCATGCATTGTCACGCGTGTACGGATAATCACGTGGTGCATGTAGTATGTGTGTTTCACGCTGTGAATCGCTTCGTGTGTGGCCTTGTTTGCCCCGTCGCGCCGGGACACGCGTCGTGATTATCACGGTCTGATTTGACAATCGGATGCCTCTGTTGCTTGGCACATATCGCACAATGCGTGGTGGTAAGCCAGAGTGAATACTATATATATATTTCTCCTTACTCCACGTCACAGCACCTGTACCCGAATCGTCACTGTTCGTAGGCGTCGCACTCTTACGCCCAGTGTATGGAATCCCGCGATACTCATACTCGTCCTTCACCCTCGCCTTCTCCCAGAACGCATTACTGAGCGGTAATGAAAATGACGCTACAGGCTCCTTCGCTCGAGTGGCGCCTTCCAGAAACCAGCCACCGCCCCTATTACGCTCCCAGCGGCGTAGCGCTCCAGAAGGGTGGACGATAATATGCTGCCAGCTATAATCGAGCTCAGGCTTTCGCTCCCCATAGTACGAAGTCAATGGCTCGGGAGTCCCCTTCCGAGCCCATTTCCATCTCACTGCCCCACTGGGCATAAATACAATATACCAATCGAATGGCTTGACATGACCAGTGTTCCCTGGCACAGCGTGTTTTTTACCTGTATATAACGTTTAACTTACTTTTCTTGTACCAGCAATTTCGTACAATCGGCCTTTCCAAATTACCACCGAGAATCTCGCAACGACCGATTCAGATGAAAAAATCAGGGTCTTCGATGCGGCATATGTCGGTTTAATCTAAATTCGCATATTCGTTCTTTCGAAGCGCAGTAAATTCGCATGTATTAGTATGCTTCCTAGGAAGCATACTGATAGCCTAGCTGTTTTATACGGGTGTCTTGCGACATAATATGAAGACATTCTTGAAAACGAGCATCATCGCGTGAGCTCACACCTCGGAGCACTCAATCGAGCATCCGCTATACCTCCCATGGTGCGGGGGTATATCGGATGCGCGCAACGGATGCGCAAGAGTCTCAGCATCAATATTATGTTTAACTCACGCCAAGCCAATCAAAAGATTCAAGGGAAAATCCCTCCGGAATCCCGTTTACTTGAAAAGTTGAAACTTTGCGCAAAGCGCTAGGCTCGCGGGCATCTCAAAATGTTGAGAATGGCTTACTCGATCCCAAGATTATTGGTACCCCGTGATACTAACAGTCTTGGGAATAACATATGAAGTATCTGCGTGCTCAATATCACGCAGATACTTCATATGCATAAAGTCAAATAAGAGCTGCCAGCCCTTTTCGCTTAGCGACGGAAAACTTAAGTGAAAACAGGTCTCAACGGGGCAAATAATTCTGATCGGCCGCTCTGAATCGCTGAAATCGTCATTTTGTCATTTTCGGCGATTCTGAGCCGTCATCGGATTTCATGGCCCGTTGTGAATCTTAAGTATGTGAGCCTGGTGGTAATCTGGAAAGGCCGATTGAACGTTTGCTGACTGTTGCATGTTATTGTCACATTTAGAATCGCACATGCGTACATCTGGTATTGTGAAGTTGAGATTTGTGGAGTGTTCAGGCTTAAGAAACATACTGCTCCTAAGTACAAAATGATACTCCACAAAATAGTAACCACAAGATCACATAACTAGTTTTCACAAGTTTCCACAACAATAGTAGTACTGATAATGACACTCGACAGTCCCAGAAAGGCCCTTTTTGCTTTCCTCTACAACGAGGACTCCAAATGATTTCCTGATATTGGACACCCATCCCTCTTCTCTCGCAATGGCTGCGCTTGTCTCTTTAAAAATATTGCATTACATCTTGTGATGAGACTTTCAAAAACCAAGTGCCAAGTTTCCTATTACTTAACATTCTAGTGTACAACTGAAAGTTACCGTATAATTTCAACAAGTACTAACAGTTAAAGAGTTATTCCATAAATACATCTCGCGCTTGTTTTCTCTTCACTGCCGACTGACCACCCTTGTGACGGGATAAAGGTTACAAATGCTTTTCATAGCATAGGTTTGAGGTCAATATTTGGCCTTTCGTCAATCGAGATTTGTTCACTTCAGGGACTGAAGAGCAACAACTGCAGTAAAAAACAGGTAGTTATTTTGCAGCCGCAGCTCAACAACTTGGGGATGCCGGTAATAACTCGTCAAAAAGCAGTTCCAAACTGATAACAGCAACTTGCCCACTCATCCTTCAAGATATCCAAGAAAGACCGTGTTTTCTGTTGGGTAATACAAGGTTCCATTCCTCTTTACCAACGTCCCCGGTCTCCACCGCCACCGTAGCCACCTCCACCTCCCCTGTCACCGCCGTAGCTTCCGCCACCTCCATAGCTTCCGCCACCTCCATAGCTTCCACCACCACCATAACTTCCGCCACCACCACCATATCCGCCACCTCCATAGCTTCCACCACCGCCACCGTAACTTCCGCCACCGCCACCGTAGCCACCACCGCCGCCTCCGCGACCAGAATCTCCATGGGAGAATCTGCAGTTGTCACGGAAGCATCGGCCCTGTTCGAAATCACGGCACATACCACCACCACCTGCAAGCAAAAAGCATAGCGAAACTGTTCAAAAAGACTATTTTGGGGTTAAAAACTTTAGGCGAAGAAGACAACGGGTTCTTGAAACGCAAACTGCACTTTTCCGAAACACAACCAGTTTCAAAGCAAGCACTGTTACCCGTGCTTGAGCAAAAAGTATCGAGGGGCCAGTATCTAGTACTTAATCTACATGCAGCGTAGCGTCGGTGAGGGATGTGAGTTTCTCGAACGTTCAAAAGTGTTTTTCAGAACAGTATCAGGACGGAAAAACCAAGGCGGGACTCACCACCGCCACCGAAGCCGCCACCACCACCGGGAGCACCGCGGTCCTCGTTACGTCCGCCAGTCACGTCCTCAGCGCGGTACTTTCCCTTACGATCGTCGAACACAGAGTTGTACTCCACTTCGTCACCATCGCGAAGGCAGTTTCCGTCCTTGATCGCAGAAAAGTGGCAGAACACATCCTCGCTGCCGTCGTTGGGCTTAATAAACCCGAAGCCACGTTCGTTCCATCGGCAGGCAACTCCGCGCTTCTTACCACCACCGCCGCCGCCACCGCCATCACCACGGTCACGGCTGCGGCTGCGGCTGCGAAATATCCACCAAAGTAGAGGGCCTCAGTGACCAGCAACTCGAACACATAACTTGAGTTTCATCGCACACAACCAGTTCACTTTTGACAAGTGCCTGGCGTACAAGTAGACAACGGAAGTAAGCAGGTGCCCTAGGCAGCTCAAGAGAAGGCATCGCATACCGGCGCTCGTCGGGGGGGCTGAAGCTTCTGCGGCGTGGAGAATCACCCATCTATAAAACACAGCAACCATCAGGAGAGCATAAAGCAGCAAGCTACAACTTGGGGCTCCTAATAGTATAAACACAGCACAGCAGCTCGAGGCAGCGTGCTCTTTAGTTTTCCAGCCGAGCCGAGTTTGACAGTTGTTCGAGACCACCACTGCACAGAATACAGGGTCGTACAAACTGCCAAAGTACAAGCGTCTGCCTTCAAAACCTTACCGGGTGTGAAACTCGTCCCGTCACCCCCGTCACTCATAGAACTACACCCACTCCGTATCGGTCGGTTTTGAGCCTTCTTGCGGCAAGTATCGTGTGCGGATGCATGACGCGACAAATATTTGGCTGCTGCAGCTTTGCATTGGTTGCGTGACTTTTGGAATGACGGAACGGATCCTCCTTTCCTCGGATCCTCCTTTCCTCCATATTGTGAAATCTAGCAAGGTCAGCATATAGCACATCCAAACAACGCGAGCCCACCGGTTTGGTCTTGGGTTCCTGCAAATAAGCAACCTTTTCTTTAAGATATCTAGTATTACGATTACGCTCTTCTTATAAATTTCCAACACAAAAAGTCACGCTTAGAACCCCGAACGAACCCCAAACTTCTAGCTCAGCGATATGCACCTACTAACCGCCTTCGGATCCGGAGACGGCCACACAGGAACTGCGGATCTTCATTCCACTTTCCGTTGAAGAAAAGCTGTGGAAGCAATTTGCTATCAAAGATAAATAATAGAAAGTTATCTGCGAGTGAATTTGGCAACAGCGCGCAAACATAGCGGTTAGACGTTACGAGTCATATGCAATCCACGGACACACGAACGGTGCATACAAAGCCGTTTAGATCTTTCCCGAAACAGTGCAACATAGAATAAAGAAAGGTAGTCAAGAGCCATACGGGTTAGATGAGAGACAGATCAGCGCGTAGAAGAGAGGACAACGCCAGGCAAAGCGATCCTGTATGTGATCCTTCTTCATCAAGAAGAGCGCCAACTTCATAGAAAGAATAAGTGCAGGGCAAGAACCTAGCACTCCGCATGAAACCAAGTTTAACGAAGTTGGCAACCAAGATCTCCCAACAAAAGAAGAGGCAAAGTGTTTCCTCCGAGCTTCACGGCGAGAGAAATAAAAACCCCCGCTGATAAAACTTATCTCGAATTTATGAGACAGCATCGGACCGAGTATTAAAAACAAGGTTTATGATATGCATTACCATAAAAGGTGACCATCAAAAAAGGCAGTTGCGCACTGCAGGGGAGAGGAGGACTTCAGTATTCTAGTTAGTTAGGTGGAAAAGAAAGGAGAGGGAGGTTTTATCACACGGTCAGTCCTCTCTCCGGGAAGCACGTGCAAGAATGCGTGAAACATGTATCATAAGTGCTCACCTCTTAGAATATGTCAAAAAGAGGTCTTGAAAGTGAGGTAGTGTCTTCGTCTTGAAGCGGCGCAAGAAGTGCGCAAATGGTAGAACTTTGCGGAACTCGTTCACTCTAAATGTAAATGCTGTCCAGCTCACGAGCGCTTCCATACGATAGACCGTAGTCTATACTACAGTAGACTATAGTTGTCAGCAGGTACTATCTCTATGACGGTTAGCCCCCACACGGGTGTGGATGTGGGCAGGTCGGTGTCACCACCGAGTTCACTGCTTGTGGCGGGCTCTAGCGCGACGTAGATGGCAAGGGGCAGGTGCCCACTTGCGAAGGACATCAGGTGGGAGGTGTGAAGTGAATTTGGGAGCAAGCCGAAGGGCTTGCCCTGTGCCGCCCCTTTTTAGTGGTTTTACTTTTAGTGCAAAATGTACTCTTTCTTGTTCCCAGAGTTTCTCCGAGCGCGGCCGCTGCGCGGCCTGCGACACGCGAGGGTCGACGTTACAGTTGATCGGAGAGGCTCGAATAATAATAATAAAACATTTACGTCGATGAGTAAGGCAATGCCTTCGGAACGATCTACTCGAGTCTGTTCCCCTCATACATGACAGTCTGCAAGGCAGGAAGCATTCCACAGAGCATGGAAGCATGGGTGACAAGGCACTAATTAAGCGTGTCTGCCACCAGCGTCGGAAAAAACATCAGAGGGCCACGGAGCTGATGCGCGATGGTGATGGAAGCGGAGTGGGCGGTGGTGGTGATGAAGTGAAAGGGCCCACGGGTGCTCCGGTCCCTGGGCCCGTGGTAACCCCGCAGAGCCAGAGCCCTACGGGGCCCCAGCCCCATGGGGGTTTACATAGTTGCCTAGCATTTCCCCTGCTGCCTTTAACACCTCATTTTCTTTCCTATTTTTAGTGCATAGTTCTTGAATGCTGGGCGCTTCCTCTATGGTGTCACTTTCAGGTATGACTCCCGTTTCATGTAATATGGATCTTTCTCTCGCATGACGCCTACACATCCTAGACAATTTTTTCAAAAGTGTTTTCACCCCACGGTGTGGAACCCCGATCCCTTTCAAAACTTTGCCAAAACCCTCTGGTAAATACCCCATGATAGCAAGTTCCTCTGGCCAGTCCACTGCATTAAGGAATGGGGTTCCTCCTGCTTTCCCGTACTCGCCATCCAGGTGTGCTCCAGGGTACTGATCTCGTTGCTCCCCATTATTCCTGCCCCCAACCCACGGGCATAAACGGGGCGGCAACAGACAGTCTCTCTCATTAAGGGCTTGCTCAATCATGTCCGGGTGCAGGCCCGTTTCTTTGAGCAGTTTGGGGGTAATCTTTTTATGCGGAACTACATTAAGGAACCATTGAAACAGCTTATATTGCAGTTTATCATTGTCAAGTTTCTTACTAACGGGGCATCCCATGCTCTCACTATCAATGGACAATATGACTACATCTGAGTACTTATCTTTGTAACAACCCTCCCCTGGCATTGTGTAGGGTCCTTTACCCGACCAATAATCATGTGGGATGAACGGTATGGTCCCCCTTGGGTATTTGAAGATTAACTTAAAACCTTTTTCTGTCCACTTTTTGAGGTTCTTTGGAGATAGCGGCAGGATCCAAATACCTTCGAATCCTTCTGAAGTCTTGGCCGCCTCTAAGCCTCGGGACAGTGTCTGCATAACAGCAGATGCTTCTCTAAGGACACCACCATCAAATGGTGGGTTTCCATAGACCTTTTTCCCTTTTCCAGTAACACTATTGATATATGCATCTCTTGCGAGTCCATCCCATCCTATTTTTCCTTTGTGGCAAAAGGGTCTCGGCGCCTCTCTCATTGCTGCCGTAGGAATGCACCTTCTTGATTTGATTCCTGGGTGTGAATTAACGGGGTTACAGAAAAGTTCACATCCCTCATTTCCTAGGCCTCTCTCATCTATGATGATGTCTAATAAATCTCTTCTTATTGCATAACAATTCTTCGGGTCGCCCGACTCAGTATTACATGCTATAAGCGCTGAGTGGATATCATTGGCCCGTTGTGTGTAATTACTGATCGATGTCTGAGGTGTATCAGTTGTCAGCCTGTGCCACTCAACTAACTTCCAGAATTCTTTCTTTTTGATGTACTGTAGGTCTTGGAAAGTGTGACACCCGTCGTTGTTTATGCCGGTGGGTGCAGCAGCTACTGCAACGGTACCTTTCCTGGTATTAGATAGTCTATACATGCTAGCCTCTGGAAGGGCAGCAAGCGGTTTGGAGGCTGTTAGGTCCCTGTCTATTTCTGCTAGAGGAAAAAACTCGGCAGCTCTGGTGGTGCCACCCCTTGTGTTTCTGCCTTCTATTATCAATTTCGGGTCTCCTGCAGTGGCTTTTCTAATGGTCTCTTTTATTTCCTCCTGTTGGCTTTCTCTTAACTGATGTAGTTCATTTCCTTCTCCTGAGCAGTTCAGTTGGATATGTTTATAGGTGCATAGTGATGTTGTGCCACACCTCTGGCAGATCGGGCTTTCTCCCATTCCCATCCTGTGTGCTCTGTGTGGGGATGCTTGCAGGCCTGTGAGTTCTCTGCACCTGTAGGCCGTGAAATACTTGGATGCAATTTTTGAAATATCCTTAATTGGCTTCACTTGGTTTTCCTCCAATAGTCTGAGTGCTCTGCCTTGTCCATTCATGTCTTTCCATTTCTTGTGATGGCTCAATCTTTGGAGCCTCCTGATATGATTCCTGATGCCCCCTGTTACAGACTGTTCATGAAATAGGAGAGAAAAGTCTAAATCTCCGTCTTCATCGAATCTAAGTTGTCTTCCGCTGTATCTAAATGCCGCTCTTTTGGCCGTTCTGTCTACTTTGTCATGGAGCCTATCGTTATTGTGCCCTCTAATCCATTTAATGAAAAGTTTCTCTTGTCCTGTTGTATTGTAAAATCCTAATTCTTCCAAAATCAGTCTGATGGCTACCAAGTCCCTTCTGTTTGGCTCTTGCATGAGGTCCCTGACATTTAAGGTTCCAGGGTCACGGTTTACGGCATTAATAGTTGCCATGGAATCAATTACATGAGTAAGGGGAACCAAGGTGTTCAGGATTTCATGTTTCCGATCTTGAAGCAGCTTTCTAAGACCCAAAATTTCTGCAGTGGTGGAGCTAGGTTTATGGATGTTATCTATGATTCCTGCCGTAGGTGAGGTGATAGGCGTCTCCCTTGGTATGTTGTGTTTGCTCATAAATGGTGTTGTGTCTCCGTTTTCAAATCTCATGTATGCTGCTCCGCAACTTGCATAAGATGAGCTTTTGTAGAGCGATCCGTCACTTGCAAAATCAAAGCTAACCCTTTGATCCGCACTATCGTGCATGCCCTGTTCCTCATCTTCTGATGCACTCGGGCAGCTAAATTCACTGTTCTCCGCTGCACATGAGTTGTTGCATCTTGTTCTGAAAAGGTCTTTGAGCCTATTTTCAACATATGCTAAGTATATCTCAGCTCCCAGACCTACTCCTGTGTTGATCCTTGCTGTACTGTTGGAATTCATTCTTAAAATATTTTGGTCCGCCGGCATCAGGGTTGTGCCATCTTGCAGTATCTGATACTCGTTAACTAGTAAGGCCTTCGGTCCTGTTCTGTCCGGTCTGTATATCCCTTCTTGATCCTTGGTGTACTTTTTCAATTGTAAGGTACCTAAGCCTGTGTCAAGCCTCTTGACTTCGACTAATTCTATCCCTTCCTGGCCCAATCCTGTCCCTTTCCAGCACATCATACCCTCTTCCGGAGCCTGTGGAGTGTCTCTGTATTTTGGTTTAACCTTTCGCAATTCTGCTTCTGGTTCATCACATGTAATTTCTGTCTGAAGGGCTGTAAACCATGCTGGGGGTTCTGTTCCTTGCAGACTATGCTTTGCCCGTAGTTCTTCCCAATTAAGCATAAGCCCTCCGCATGGCTGAAGGAAGGAACCCATGTATCTAAGGTTCCGTGTTGCCACTAACATACTTATCTTCTCATACACAGGTTTCGGGAGCGATGAGTAAAGGAAGGTCTGTAATTCCTCGTAATCCTGAAGAGTGGAATGCTTCGTGTCAATAGAGTAGCCATATTTCGACAGTATGTAGCTCACCCTTTTGAACCAGTTCCCACTCTTATCTGTGGCTTTTTTGAAGGGAAGGTGGTGGGATAAGGGGGAACCCTGAATTTTGAGTTCCCTTGCTTCTCTCTCCATGACATAACTTGCCATTCTGCTCCATGTGCTACTGTTTTCTCTGTACAGGTGTGCATTTGGTGTGTGGTGTAGGCCGTGTATGATCTGGTCACTCCAATATTCGAATTCTGTTGTGTTGCATAATGTGATTAAGGTTTCCGTGATGCATGTAGCATAGGCAATGTCTGTTACGCTGTCAATCCCCAGTCCTCCTAGTGCGGCCGGTGTCCAAACTAATTGATGGTTTGTGTCTATGGGACAGTTTAAATATCTCAAGATGAAGTTTGCTATGGTGCCATCTATTTCTTTTGCTACATTATTCGTTTCCGTGCAGATAATCGATGTAACTTTCAAAGGATATGCCATTCTTGGTACAACAACCGCATTGATTATGTAGCGGAGCTGGTTCAAATTCAATGTTTGTGTTTGAACAGACAGTAAGCTTTGGGTGAGCTTATCCATAAGCATCTGCTTTTGGTGTTCCCATCCGCCATCTAGCGCAAACCAAACCCCTAGATATCGGTTTGCTTCAGTTCTGTTGCTATATTCAAGATATGTAGGGGTCTTGGGTGGAAGCCATTCAGACCATATGTTGGGCCCTTCCTCTCCCTCTTCGACTTTCAACATACCTCCGGACATGAGTTTCTTTTCCAATCCGGTGTTCCGTTCATCTGCTTTCCCCCTCTGTCTAATAGATTTCCTGTGAGAGTATTTTGATTTTTTAGCGTTAATGGGAATCCCTATAAACCTCATGAACTCATTGATCACCCCGAGCATGTCCTGTACTTCCTCTCTTGATTTCCCTATCAAGATAATATCATCACAGAAGAATCTGGCAAAGATGTTGGGCGGTGAGTTCATGTTCAACCATTTCCTGTTCTTCTGGGGTGATGTTGCTCCCGGGTTTCTGGTGGCATCTCTCGGTTTTTCTAGAGCATACCCGTAGGTCTGTTTCATGGGGTTCTTACCGTTTGCCCTTTCTGCCAGCCAGATGGCTAGAATGTCCATAATTGCCACAAACCTGAGGGGACTTAAGACTTCTCCTTGAGGCACCCCGCATTCGAGCATCCATTCATCTGTCATGCCTTCAGATGTGAGGACTGATCGTGATGCTTCGGATGTGATGTCCGAAATGATTGTGATAATGTTTTCGGGCAATCCTATTTTCTCAAGTGCAAGCTTGCTCATCCAAAATTCTGCTCGGTCAAAGGCTTGTTTAAGGTCTAAGTAGACAACATGCAGTTCCTTGTCGAATCTGTTAGCATCGGAAATAACTTCATTTAGGACTTGCAATGAATCTTCAATGTTTTTATTGGGCAAGAAAGCATCTTGAATTGGGAAGAGGACTGGATGTTTGGATAAAACTTTCTTTATTCTGTTTGCAATGATGGAGTTAAACAACTTCATGCCTGTTTCCAGCATGGTGAGTGGCCTAGAATTATCTGATGTGCATGGTTTGTTTGGATCTTTGGGGATTGGCTGAATGAACCCTGCTTTAGCTAATTTTGGAAAGGAGCCTGTTCTCAAGATGTTGTTAAACATTTCGAGTATGAGTTCTTGGAGGTTTTGGGGTCCCTGTATCCATTGTGCATAATGCATTCCTGATGGGCCTGGGGCTGTGGATACTCCACATGTTCCATAGACTGCCTCCAGCTCCTTCATGAGTATAGGTTCTGCTAGCTGCTCAATGACATACTGGGGGAGTCTGGGGCTGTTCTTTAAGATTGATCTCAACCAAGGCGGCAGATGCTCAGGTGCTTCGGGTTTTGTGGAAAACAGTTTGTTTTCTTTGTATTCCTTTAGGATGGCTTGCTTCCTTTCATCTGCTGTGGGCGGTATCTCACCTTTATCATCATATTCGGGTGCTGCGCCCTTTTCCATCCCTTTCTTGTTTCCTAAGGCTCTGTCCAAGAAGGTTGAAACCTTCTTTGCAAACAAATATTGCATCTCTTCCTTCTCCCGGAGCTTCCAATATCTTATGTCCTTGAGTCTGCTCTCTTGGAATGCTTTTGTGACTGTTGGCAGGTTTGCCTCAAGTCTGTTACCCCATGCCTCAGCCGTTTCCTGTGGCTTCCTGCGAAGACTGTCACAAGGAATAGTGTTGATGAGGCAATCTGTTGCTACCAGGTCCTTTTCATTTTCTGCCATTCCCAGCATCCGGTGTGCTTTTCTCAGTGACTGAAGCCATTTGTATAGATAGTTTGATGTGGCTGATGGGACCGGCCTTTTGTGCATCTTTTTCCCCCTTGTTCCAAATGCAGCACACGCCGCTGTGTTTGCTGATTCATGAATGAAGTCCCAAATGTGGTCCGTATCTTCTTCACGGGACCTACAACTATCTATATTCTCTTTACTGCCCTCCGATTCTTTGTTTCTGTTTACTAGTTTTTGAAGTCTTTCTGTATAGGCTTTCCACCCGGTGGCATATTTGAAGTTGTATGCTTTGGTTTTGTCAAGTGCTAATAGGGGTTTGCCACAATGACTCCAGTGCTCTGCTTGCAGGTTCTGATGCATGCAGATGTCCCATATGTGCCCTTCTTCATGCTCCTTAGGTCCTTCGAGTTTTAAGACTTCAGTGTTCCCCAAATGAAAGTGTGTTTTAAGGTATTTTAAGACATCTTTTTTCCCATAATTGATTGGGAATTTCAAGCTCCAAAGATTACCAATTTTTGTGTACCCCTGCTGTGTCACGCCCTCAGGCATGCCATTGCCCCTAGACCTGATGTGTGCAGAATTCCAGGGTGAGTTCATATGTATCCACCATTCCTTGGTTTTGTTATGCCACTTTATGCTACCTTTTGTGCTTGTCAGCTTCCCCTTCCATGTGCTTGAGTTTTCTTTTAGTTTGTCTCCGTGAATATCCTCCTTTTTCATATTGTAGTCTGTGGTGTCACCTAAGACAGTGTTTATTGCTTGTGCTGCATTGTTTTGTTCGATGCTTGCATTTGCAAAATGCTTTATGGTGTATCCATTTTCCCCCAGTAATCTAGCAATCGCAGCCTTAGTAAGCTTTTTAGTGTCTCTTACTGTCTGTGTGTGCTCCAGTCTGACTGGGAAGCCAGGGTACTTGTCATGGGTGGTGTCGTTTGCTCCACTCATGCGTGCTTCTTCTGTATATGTATGTTTCGGTTTTTCGGGGTGTATCTGCTCTCTTCTGATGTCAATCTGAGCCCAAACTATTTCGTGGTCTGAAACTATGTATGGGTTTATTTCGAGCCAGCCAGCAGCAGCTGTTCTATCTTCCATTCCTTTGTTTGCCATTATATGAGTTAGTTTTGCTTTTGAGCTGTTGTTTACAACCCTTGTGAATATCTCATTGCATTCGGGGTGCATATGTGTGACGAGTTCTGTTAGTGTTGTCCTGTCATCATTGAAATAACTTAAGAGGTGTTTATTCTTTGTCTGGTGGTCTTTATATGACATCTGCTGACCTTTTGTTATCCTTTGGCTCTGGGTCAGTGTGCAGTTTTTGTCTCCTATTTCTATATGCGCCTTGTTTCTGTTGTCGCCTGATTTGGTTGCCCAATCCTTAAGTGTTTTGTAGAAGTCCTCTTGTTCTTCTTTGAGGCTGGCATCGTTCATATACCCGCTTGCCACCGAAAATGAGAAACCCTTTATGCCCGTAAACCGAATCATAACTGACCTTTTTTGCACCCCGTCAACATAAGTTGCATTGGGTGTCAGCGGGATATCCTTGGGGTTCCATACTATGAGGGACCCTATACTAGCCTTTTCATCCGTGTGTGAAATTCTAAAGCTCAGACCTTTCTGGGACATCAAGGTTTTGACCATTGGCAAACTTGTGTTTGAGATCTTGGTTTCAGAGACACATATGATGTGTGCTTTTCTGTCAAGCACCAGGTTGCAGATGGTCTCTAGTTTTATCATACTGTCCTGGTCCTCCTTTGTGTGTCTCAAGCCTCTCATGTTCATTCCCATTACTATAATATGTTCCTTTCTCCCTTGGGCTCTCTGTAGTTCCTGCAGCCGCATGTTCTCCGCCTCATTCCGTGAGTGCTTTGCCTTTTGCTTAATGCATCTTCCATCCGTTCCATAAAGGTTTTTGTGGAAAAAGATGTTTTCTGTCCGCTCACAATTTTGGATCTTCTTCCTCAGTTTTTTCCCTGCCTGGTGCCGCAGGCCTGTGGTTCTGGGAGTGTTCCTTTTGCTTTGAACATTAGAAGCCGTAACTTTTCCTGCTCTTAAGTCTCCAACCCCCGCTTGATTTCCCCAGAGTTCTCTGTTTTGCGCTATTTTGTCAGAGGTTATATTCCCGTATCTGAGCTGCTCCCTGATAATGGCTATCGCTCCCCTGTTGTTTAACTTCTCATTTCTGGTGAATTTCCCGTTACCGTGGTGGTACTTGATGTTTGAGGTGGTCATGCTGTTTATGATGATAACGGGGTCATTTTGTAGCTACCCCCTACCATTTTTGTAGCTACTGTGACATTTTTGTAGGTGTCCCAGAACCGACCGGGAATTTCCCCCGGAAATTCTGGGACAATCTTCGTTTTTGTAGGTGTCCCAGAACCGACCGGGAATTTCCCCCGGAAATTCTGGGACAATCTTCGTTCCCTTATAGGGGAAAGGGGAAATTCCCAGGATTTTTCCAGGGCACACCCCAGTGTTAACAGTGTGCGTCAGGATGCATCACCACACGACACCGCCCCCAGATTGTTTGTAGCCATACTACCCAGTGCATCCTACGGTACGGGGCGAGTCCAGGTCAGAAAGGAAGCAGATAGAGTAGATAAAGATATCAAAATTTTGAGAGCACAGGTTTTATAATTTATATTTGTCGTCGACCATAACATTCAGTCTTACATCGACTGTATGGCGACCGTTCGACCGCCCGATCGAAATATCAACCGACTGGCTGACGGACTGTCCGTTCGATCTTTAGTCACAACTAGCAGACTCGATCGGATATATGTCACGCATCTCGTGCTTCAAGATCGTCTCACCAGTCACCTTTCCTACTTCAGATATTTCAGGAGTCACGCGGCCCCGACGAGCTCTGACGATCGCGCATCCACGATTGAGGAAATCTCATATTAGATCCCGATTTGCCACATCTTCACCATTCTTCAAGCTCTCTTCTTGCGCCGCCTGTTTCATGCCTGCTGTTTCAGCATTCTGCTTTCTTGTTTGACTAACAACTTTTACACGCCACTTCGTTATCCCAGCGGATATCCTGAATCGGTCGTGTTTTAACCTGTATGCGTGGAGCCTGGCGGGGGAGGGGGGCTTTCCTCGCTGCGTGCGATGTTTCACATTAGCCGTTGCTGGCCCGGTTCTTGTTTCCTACGTTGTAGGGATGCTCAGAGACCGTCGGGCTTCTTCGCAGCCTGACAGTATGGGTTCAATTCCCAACATCTCCTCCGGGCATCGTTATTTTTCGCAGGTTGCCACTATGTTGTGCATTTTCTGAAGCCGCCAGCAACCTGGCGGCATCTTTCCAGCTCTACTAAACTCGCCGAAGATAGGGGTGCTTGGAGACCGGCGGGCTTATTTACAGCCCGACGGTTTGGGTTCGAGTCCCAACATCTTTACTGACTAGCGTATCGTTTTTTTGCAGGTTTCTTTTTTTACGCCGGGCTCCTTCTGATGTCGCCAGTAACGTTGCTGGTGGCATGCTGTATTTTCCAGTCTTGCAAAAATGATATTCGCTTGTTTATTTTAGAAATTCGCAGGTTTACTTCAGAATTACTCAACCTATTTCCCTGTTTACTGTTTCGCTGTTTTTTAAACGTCTTCCGTGTAAACTCCCAATCGAGGGCGAAATGCCAACAGCAATAGGTTTGTCCGTATTGGGTTCGTTCCCCAACGTCCTGACTAAGTCGACGCTCGTGTGCTGCAGGAAACATGTTTCCAGGAATTATTTTGGATCTGTGCTCTGTGCTCGTGTTTTCTTATCGCCCACGGGTCGTCGAACCCTTAGATTAGAAACTAGCAACCTAGTATGGATGGTATTAATTATGCTATTGTTTTTTAAGAGTCTAATTTGTGTTTGCTAATCTTTTCGACCGATCTGAAACCTGCATGTTTGCCTCGTGCTAATATGCATGATAGTTTGATAGCATTAATTTCTTGGCATCCTCCATACAACTGTCTAATATATTCGTATTACATGCCATCTGCGCGGTAGGCGGTACTCTTAGTTCAATAAAAATGTACTATGATTTATGTGCGGTGTCAATCGTTTGTGGTTCCAATAGCTCGAAAATTCGTTTTCGTGAATTTTGTAGCCAGCTACAAAATGGGCCACCCCGGGAGCTTTTGTAGCTATAGCTACAAAACGGGCCACCCCGGCAGCTTTTGTAGCTATAGCTACAAAACGGGCCACCCCGGCAGCTTTTGTAGCTAAGCTACAAACCCGGGTAGCTACAAAAATGGTAGGGGGTAGCTACAAAAACGTCGTGTTACCACACCAGATGCATGGTGCCTGGGGGTAGCGCGCAGCGTGTGCACCGCGTCCAGGCGCATCGGGCCTCCTTGCAGAGGTTGGTGCGCGTGCCTGGGAGCGGCACACCGCGCCCGCATGCCCCGCCGCCGAGCGCGGAGCGCGGCACCCACACTCGGGGTGCTGATGAGGCCAGCGAGCCCCAAGCTCCGGGCGAGTGCACCCGTCTCGACGGGACGCATCGCCACGCGCCTGCAAGGAGGCCCACCCTTGCATGCGTGTCGCCACGAGGTGAGCACACCGAGGTGCTC